>JAUJYV010000308.1:0-54400 GCA_033995625.1 Ophyiulus pilosus
TCGCTTAACGAGTGTTTCGCATAACGAGCAAGACTCCGGAACCAATTATGCTCGTTATGCGAGGTTCCACTGTATTTGAAAAGGTTGCTTTTTAGAGATAATATTCATATGTTTACTGCAAATGTTAACTTTTGTAGGTAGTGTGGATTATTCTTATCTTTCGTTGATAGAAAGTTGTAGCCAGCCACGTTAAACGATGACGAGATTGACAGCACTGTCGAAAAACAGCACTGGCGGCTGGAATGTGAAAGAACTTCCATATGGCATTCCAATGCCATTCCAGCCTTCAGTGCTGTTTTTTGACAGTGCTGTTAATCTCGTTATCATTTAACGTAGTTGGCTAAAACTCTATTATTAAATGTGAGATTTGCTATATGAAGCAATCACAACCTGTTCAAATAATGCAAGTTTATTCTGTATTTAAAAATGATAAAAAATACATATATATATTTTTTAATACTAATTATCTTGATAACGTTATAATCTGCCAAGCAATTAATCATTTCTAACAAGCTGATCGAGTGTTTGATGGTTTATGTACACAGTTTAATATAAAAATATTAAGATAAAAAAATTAATTTGGTCACCAGTATCAGTAGCTCATAAATTGGAATACATTATTTATATTTATTTTCATTTTTTTTGATATTCTTCTGGATTAGATTTTTAATAAATTTCGAATAAATGAAAGCTTTGTTTTTTAATTTGCCTTTTGAAATGGAAAAATATGATGTTACGAAAAAGGTTAAATTAAAAAAAATAACCAAATGACATGTTCGAGCGCGATATATTTTTGAGGGTACATGAGGATGGTTTTATATCGCCTTGTATTAAAGGGGAATTTAAATAATGTGCTCAGGTAAACCATAACTGTGTCGAAAATAATGATGCGTTATAAATTTAAGCTTATTCGTAAATTGCTTTTGAAGCCATTGTTGTTTACTGATATTTATCATCTTGAATTTTTCATCTTGCAGTGAAATAAATGAAAACTATGCAATAGGTTGGGGAACCACTTGAATTTCGAGTATAATGTCTTTTCCACTTCAGCTTTCTCAAATGTTTTCTTATCTTTTCATGAAAAATGGATAAGGGATCCATACACGATTTTATTAAGGATCTACACACGATAGAAGGCTAGACTAAATGAAATTTAGACATATTTCACAGCTAAATAGTATTTTCTTCAGTCATCGTACAAGAATAAGCCTATATAAAATACCATTAAATTTTAACCCCGATTAGGTTTATAGCTGGCACATAGTATGTGTTCAACATCCATGGAACCAGGAATGCCGTCTTAATGATGTACCGAATTTGCGTCATTACGTTTTTGAGGAATTTCTGCTGAGATTTTTATAGTAAAAAATTTCTCCTTAATCATCTAGACACATTTACGAAAAAGTTTTGTATTACCATGTTGTATAAAATTGGATCGTGCTAAGAAAGAAAGTTATTTGTGTAAAATGCATATTTCAACGTATACATTACGTTTATTACATTTATTCTAAACACAGTTGAGCATGCATTAATTGAGACATTAATCATTCATTTGTGAAAATATGCTTGGCATATACATTGCATATATCGATAAATGATAATGACATGACACAAGAAATACATTATTTCTTAAGATTCACATATATTATAGAGTTTGAGCCAGCCAACACCTTAACGTTAGAGGCAGGAAGGGAAGAACCACGCATGCTCACTCATGACGTTCAGTTAGTTCATTGGGTAGTTCAGTCCGTTGCCCCTCCCTTCCCGCCTCTAACTTTAAGGTTAATGTTTAGACGTTGGCTGGCTCAATCTCTCTATTAATCTCTTAGACAGTTTTCGCCAGCTAACGTCTTTATATGTACCTTAACTTTAATGGCAGGAAGGGAGGAGCCACGCATTGAACTACCCAGTGAACTGAACGTAATGGGTGCTCATGCGTGGTTCTTCCCTTCCCGCCATTAAAGTTAACGTGAGTATTAAGACGTTGCATGGCGCGAAAACTGTCTATTAAGATACGTTACGTATGGTCGGTGATACCAACGTGTTTAATTGGGCATTAAACTTAATGACAAGATAAACGAATACCGTTATTTGGCATCAACGTTAAAAGCTATTAAAATATAATTGGTGAAACTGACCACAAGTATGTCATTAACTTTATACTACATATTGGCATTGCCCTGATATTGACTTAGTTATTTAAACAGTTTTTATACACAAATATATTTTTATACAAATATACTCAGCTTTATATTAACATGTGATTCAACCTTACTTCAAAGGGGGTAAAACCAAAACTAGCCTTATTTGAACAATAAGCTAGGTACCCACATGTCGGTTTGTCCAGAAAGATCTCACCAGCCTACGGAAATAGGTCAACCAGCACATCATCTGACCCTTACTCTTTAGGTACAACAAGTTAAAGAGAACTAATATGTTATATTGATTTTAGTAATAAGATTTATTTCCCTAAAAGGTTTTTTTATGTGTATGTATTTATTCGACCTGAATTAGGCCTATTGGACGACTGATGATATGGCTTTTTTTATCTCCCAAGTAGATCACCCTAAGATTGGGTCATATATGCATGGCGCATATATTATGTCCCTTATTATTCCAAGAGCACAAAGGCAGAGTTGTCATGGTGAATAAATCGTTTTCTGTAGGTGTGCTTGGTCTGCTCGGACATAGGACTATTTTATTGTTATCTACATAATAGACACGCTCGCATTTTTTGCGAGGAAACCTTTTAGGAGTTACAGATCCGCATTATTTCCGATTCTTTCTCCATTTATTTGAACATTGGGATTCAGCTTTTTTTTTTTTTAAATTGTAATCCAGGATGGATTACAGTTTGTCACATGGGCCTACTGAGATCATTTTATATGCTTACTTTGACTGGTCGTAACCAAACACTTTGGAAGCACGCACATACTGTATGCCCCTCTGTTTCCTTGATTTTTACGTTGGTTTTCTTAAGACGGAAGCAAACCAGAAAATTGATCGAATTTTGTGTGAAATCCATATCTCCATAACACGCCCATTGCGTTCGAGCCAACGATTTTCTTCTAAGTTTTGGTGACGAAGGAGTTCTTGCAAGGGCTACACTGGGATCCAATATTTATCACTCAAAATTGATTACTTTGCAAATTTAAGGTCCAAGTAGTATATGGACGATTTCGAAAATCCATTATTTGTGAGAATTGGACGCAGATGCGATTTTTGTACTTTATGAAATCGAATCGTATACGTGAGACTTTTGTGAGAAAACTAAAACGTGGATCTTCATGAGGTTTTTATAAGAATACAAACGATTCATAAATATGTTTTATGCAACAACAAAAAAGGTACAAACGCGCTGAAATTTGATTGTACTTTGTTTAGATTTTTATCCATTTTTGGAGAATAAATTTTCCTTTAGAATATTAGTTTACAATATTTATCAATTATTTTTTCTATACTATTTTTCCAAATAAGTGTTAAACATTCCTTAATACTTATTGTACTCTATAATTTAATGCTTTGTTTGTTTTATCATGATATTATTAACAATCAAATTTTAAAAACAGAAGCAAAAAAAAAAAAAAATGAAATTTTAAACAAAATACAATGTATCGAACATGCAAAGCAAAGATCAATCCGTTGTATCATGGATCCACAAACAGTGTAACCCGCTTAATTGCACAGCGACCCGACAAGCCGAAAATGTGCAATTAACCGGTTTATGCAAATATCGGATCACAATTCCATACAAAATTGCACATGAGGCTTGCAAAATATGTGCATTTATCCGGTTTGTGCAATTAAACGGGTTCGACTGTATAGATATTAGGTATAAAATAAGAGTAGGGAAGATTGATAAGCACGAGTTCCATACGCAGTACTAAACTTGCATGGCCTGATAACGACATTATTAATGAGCATTAATTTTGAACAAAAATATCTTTCAGCATACATTTTCAAAACTGATATTTTCGTGAAATACATTTTACAGTAATATTTAATACGAATTATGCATTCATTAATTCTGAATCGATGGAGCTTGTAAGAGCATATTAATTCTACTGAAATGTATGGTATTTATACATATTACAACATATTACAAAATAAAGTGTTGTTTTTAAACGTAAATCAAATTATTTCATCCAAGTTCCCGATACAAATAAAAACGTATTTTACGTTCTCTTTTCCAAAGAAGAGAGTGGATTTTCAACAGTTTAATTGGCGCTAGCCTACACGAATATCTTTATGTAAATCTTTATAGTGTCATAAAGAGCCAAAAGACTGGATTGTCCTAATGATTTCGTGATATTCTAATCCGTGGGTTTTGTAAGATGTTGTTAAAGTCTAACTAATAAAAATAGACTGGTGATTAATTTCAATAACGTTTCTAATTTTTTTGCCCTGCAAGTTTGTAATCCAAAGATTTAAAGGAACTAATCTGGTTTTATGTATAACGAACTAGTATCTCTCAGTATATCGAATTTCCAAATCTTGAAAGACAAATGCGATAAGGATTTCAGCTCACAGCAAGTTAAACTAGGCATAAAATTGTCGCGGCACACCGGTTGAAAATCACAATAGTGCTTGTATCAAACCATCAATCTATAGCGACACAAAAGGGGGAATTTATGTTACTTTATAAAACAACGTTATCGTTTATCAGAAAGTCACCATCGAGTATTTCTACAGAATAAGCGAGTCAAGGGACCAATCTGATGGCATAACCCATGCAACTTCATTTCAGCGACATAAAGGGGACATTTTCGCTGCATTATAAAACTGCTGTTCATAAAAAAATCCAATGAAATTTCTCCCAAAATTCCTTGTAATATAACAGCCAATTCTTGTAAAACATGGTATTTCCATTTATATTACTGAATAAGGTAGTTATTTAAGATGGTATATTCCAACCCCATTCCAGTGACATAAAAAGGAACAATAGAGTTTAAGCCAGCCAACGTTAATGAAACGATAACTATAACGATAACGAGAAACAGCACTGGTGGCCCGGAATGGCATTGAAATGCCATGCTTCGCACAGGGTAGTTTTTGACATTCCTGGCCGCCAGCGCTGTTTCTCGTTATCGTTATCGCTATCGTTTCGTTAACGTTGGCTGGCTCAAACTCTATTTTTGTTGCTGCGTTTCGGTATAGTGTACTAGTATTTAACTTTAGTGTTCCACGGCACAGTTACTGCCATATATACTACATTTCTTACAAGTGCCTTCATTCGTTTACATAACTACAGTCATACACGTCTTGCATTAGTTATATTTTATTTTCAACATAAATCCCACGTTTAAGTATCTTGGTCCTCTTCACCAACGTAATTAAAATGGGGTCGTTTGAGTCATGGGTTCAATGTAATAAGGACTTGAAATTCTGAAACCTCCATTTGATAATACGAGGAATCCCTCGTCAACCAACATAAGATGATGCTAATCCAACAGCCGTTAACTTTAACGTCAATATGTGCCGTCATTAATTTAGCGGGTTAAGCAATGGCTGCATTCAAGTTATGACGCTCTTGTACAATTCGGCGCAAACCAGTACCTGATGTTCCCCAAATGACATCGACGTAATTTGAAAATTCTATATTCCGCATACCAAAATCTGATTTTATGGGGTTGGTGGGCCTACGGGGAATTAATGTCGCGCATTACGTCGCGGCGTATGTATGAAAATCAATTTCGCAGAAGACCGAGATTGTGCCTGGAAAGAAGCGACCAAAATATGTCTGATGCATTGGATAAATTACAAAAATGCAAAAAAAAGAGCATCTTGAACTAACAGACTTGTAGGGAGAGAATAAGATGGGAGAATTTTTGCAATCTTTAGACCTGATAATTACTTTTCGTTTTTTCTGCTAAGATTAGGTGAGACGCCAGGGCCTAATTCGCGTTTTAAAAGCGAGTTGGTAATGTGTCTTTTGGCATTCAATTATGGCACTTGGTAACAAGACAAAGGCTCTGTTGTCATACCAACATCGGCAGCTAAACAGGTTATGAGAAAACCATAACAACCGAGTGCAGGTATGGGTCCGTATTCCCCCCGAAATAAACCTGCAAAATCCACGCTAATGTGCCACGTATCTAATATTAATTTTTACGGGTTTATGAGAAGAACCGCATGGGCGCCATCACCTAAAATTTCCAGTCTTGAGGCACTTTTGCCGCGTTAACTTCTCCTAAAATATTGATCTGAATTAAGTGCAGGTACGCTGTTGCTCAGGTTTCCAGCCTAGATCCCCTTGACCATTGGAATCTAGAAATAGCTTCTATAGTGTATATTGGACCAGAGGCAGTGTGATTTTAGTCCTTCGAGGTCCAAATCCCACTAGGGGGAGCATCGTTCCACATCGATTACGTCTGGACATTTATGTCCCCATTTATGCCTCTATATATAGACAACTTAACCAGTAAGCTGAAAAAAATACTTAATTTTAATATTTTACCAACTATATCAGTGATGAAAAATGGACGCAAAAATATATCTTTGAACATTAGACAGTTTGAGCATGCCAACGTCTTTATACTCACCTTAACTTTAATGGCGGGAAGAGAGGAGCCACGTATTGAACACTCCAATGAACTAACTGAACGTAATGGGTGCGCATGCGTGGTTTTTCCCTTCCCACCATTAAAGTTAAGGTAAGTATAAAGACGTTGGCATGCTCAAACTGTCTATTATTCGGTTCTTTCTGATTTAGCCCTAATAAACTTAATTATATTGAATGCGCGGTAATACAGTATTTTACAGTGAAATGTTCTCTTAATTGTGTAATTTATCATAGGAATATATTTCCAGATGATATCATTAAATTAATAAGCATCGGTGTATTTGCCTTAATTAAATGATCGAAGGATAGTAGCCCAATAGTAATCATAATCAAGATAAGAATAAAATAAATATATAATATTAAGCATAATGGAAGTAAGCACGAGCGCTTACATATACCATTCTAAATAATTACAATATCTCATAATTATTTTATAGCCATATTTTTATATGAGTGTATAATTTTATATAAGAGTCGTTTATTGTCGACGATTTCAATCTTTGAAGTCGCATTTTTAAAAAATAAGACTTTCTTTATGAAGTCTATATATACTGTATAATATAAATGAAAGATAAATTCATTAAAAAGTGTTATAAGTCTTTGAAGAAATTGTCACAAATTTTGAAGTTTTTATGCGTTTTACATGAAATTTTCAGCTACGTGTTTTCGTGGAGAATCATTTTGATAGAGTCGATCTCTCTTTTATGTGCATGTTGATAATCATTTCCTGTAGCCGTCCCATTCATCCCCCCTATTTTCTTTCATGTCACATCTTGCATGAAATTTTATATTTTATGCTTTTGTCGATGTTTCAAATTTTCTTATTTAGGGCCTATTTATTGATCAGCATTTTTGTCTTCTATTTTTTTTTTTCTTTTTCTCCTCTGGCTAAAGTTGAAGCTTTCATACGAGCTCATTAATTGGAAGTTTTTGAACGTTATTCAAAAGATGAAATGAACGCTTTCTTATGGCGAGCACGTACCGAAGCGTCAAATAATTTTAGTTTGAAATTTGTTTGATTTCACAATTCTCAGATCAATTTAATCTGAAATTAAAAATTAGATTTGAATCAGACATCCCTTGTGATCCCCTGGAAACACAACTCGCACATGTGCAGGTGAAACGTCCTTGGAGCATGCAGGATGAAACAGGACGTGCATTTGTTAGTTTAAATATTAATTAAAATAATGTAATAACAATAAGCGTATAGACACTAACGGCAAATTATTACCAATTGTTTTGTGTTAGTCTGACTATTACTAATTTAATATTATTGATAACATTTTCAAAATATCGTTGTTGGGTATGCTGTTCCTATCAAAAGCAAACAACAAATAAGGGTATAGTAATACATTAAAGAGCTTTATGATTTTCGGTAAACGATTTTCATTCCTTACAAATACATTTTCTTGACTTCAGGCAGTATAAATTGAAATCGGACGGCTTATTATTGAGACCTATTATAAGAAACGAAAAATGCAATTTAATAAATGGCTAAAGCAGATTTCCATGACAACATCATCGTCGTGCAATCAGATCTACGTCAAGTCTGAAATGGAAATTTCCACCCAATAATTTAGATTTAAATTCAAATTCAAGTTAATTGGAGGTGTTATATTGAAAAATCTTATCGAACCAAATTCAAATATCGGCGAATGTTAAGTGACTTGTAAATTAAGCAAACACATTTGGCTCGAATTTAATTATAAGAATTTCAAATATATCCAAACATATCCAAATAGCATATATTTTAAGTTTAATTTAAATTCACAAAGAATATAAAAGTATGATGTCCGATAATAAATTTCGTAAATGTATATCACACGATCACATCACAGAACATTAAGTAAAATTAATCTAGATTTATATATAATTCCAACAATACCTCATATTTGAGCCTTGTAAATTAGAGAATTTGTACAAATTGTAGTTATAAGGGTAAAGTACTTCCTAAATATTTATAGACTAGCAAGGCAAATAATTTGCAGGCTTATTTTGTATGTATGCTATAAATAGGAGTAACAAGTTCTTAATTTGTTGTTTGATCTTGAGTGTGCGTTCTAAATGTTAAGTATGAGGCGCATGTTCCCACTACTTTTAAATGAAAATTTGATGATGTTATTTCGCAATTTGCTTAGCTAATGCTTTCCTAGAGTTGGAATCCCCCTGTGTTCATTCGTGCCCATGAGCACAACTGAGCATATATAACTGGCTAACCGATTAATTCATCCGCCTGTACGAGTCACGGTCATATATCAGCACTGAAATTCAAGGCTAATAGATAGAAAACTAATTGGCTTAGTTCAATCACGAACTAATCACTAGCTGTGATTTTACACATGTGACTTTTCCATTCTGGAAATTAATCGGTAAAGTAAGCCAATATTTTGATGTTTATCTTAATTCCTGCAGATGCTCAACTTGGTGCTCAGTTTTAGTCTTGTGTAGTCTCATTGGTATGATGCATATTCTTCGCACATCAATATGGTTTAATATGATGGGGCATCAATTTCGATAGTATCTTCCAAAACTTCTATTTCATTCTCTTTTACGATTATTTCATAAGCAAATCAGATTCAAATTGTTTGTGGAGACACTCGGTCTACACATAAGCTGTAGTTGTAAATCAGTACACATACAATGCTTTGTGTTTCTTTTATCTGAGCACTTATTAATTGCATGGTTTTCATGTAATGTGATTATTTTATATTCGTCTCCTTCACAATCATTAGACAGTTTTAGCATGCCAACGTCTTTATACTTACCTTAACTTTAATGGCCGGAAGAGAGGAGTAATACATTGAACTAAACTAACTGAACGTCATAAGTGAGCATGTGTGGTTCTTCCCTTCCCGCCATGAAAGTTAAGGTAAGTATAAATACGTTGGCATGCTAAAACTGTATATCCGTCAGCTCTAAGACTGAACCACGCAGATAAGATGTAAATTTCAGTTGTGGGGAATCTACCAGGATATTCTCGTCAAACACCATCCATTCTTTGTAATCTACAATATTCATATCAGATGAGGTATAAATAACAGTTTCAACTTGTATGCGGAAACACTCGGTCTAAACATAAGGTTGGAATAAAATGATAAAAAGCGTTTGTTTGGTGTAAGAGTATTGGAAATTTGGATGACAAAATACGAGTCCACAATAAGCGAAGTCCACTGTTCTTTTATTATTGTACTTTCTACTAACCCAGTCAACTACAAAAAATCCAATAATAAAAAAATGAGGTAGCCAAAAAAAAAAAAAAAAAACTGGCAAAAAGGATGTTGTCAGTTCTGTTAGTGACGTCATCGTATAATTTACCTACTTTGTCCATCTGCTCGATCAATTTATTAGATTTATCATCGCTTGAATGAAGCCTATGGGCAACCATTGTCCTGCACTGCTTGTTCAAGCGACTGAGTAGATGTTTTACAGACTTGCTTTGTTCACAGAACAGTGACAAATGTTCAGATCCCCAGCTTGGTATTATAATAATAGCTCAATCTGAGATCGATCTCAAGTACATGGGGGTTGTCCATATTATACAATGTACGTGTAGAATGACAATCTAGTTTCTACTTTACGGAGCTCTTCCTTAAGTTAATGGGTATCGAATTTTAGCTCTAGTGCGGAAGCAGAAGCAGCTCCTGCTCCAAAGAACGCAGCAGGAGCTGTTCCTGCCTTCATGCTGTTAATTAGCGCTTGGGAATTTTTTTTTGAGATTGTTGTTCTCATTAGTGCTTGTGTGGATCAGTGTTCCCCAAATCTTTACTTGCTGCAACTAGCTTTTCAATTTAAGTAGATGCTCTTTAGTGGAGTTACGCTTCCTATAATAGTTTGAGCATGTCACCGTTAACGTTAGCGAGATTGGCAGAAGGGATTTATTTAAGAATACGCATGCGCAGTCAGAACGTCAATGAGTTTAAAGTCGACCTCAAACGATAACCTAACCTTGCTCGTTTACTGTGGAACTTTAAAGATATGCTTTCGTTCTTTTTTTTGTGGTTTTGTTTCATTTTTATCACGTGATCGTTTTACGAAACCCGTCTTAATTGATTACATGTAAGACAAACTAAGGTATACATGCATGATTATTTTATTTTGTCGTTCACGTTAAGGTAAGTGAAAGACGAAAAACGTACTCAAACCTAGCTTCTATAGTTTAGCCACGTAGATTGCGCTGTAGAGAAGTGACAACTTACTGCAATCTCTAACAACAAAAACATTTCTAAAGCCGGGAGCAGATCGCAGCAAACACGAAGCAAAAACAGTTTCGGAGACATGTTTACGATAAGTTTGCTCATCAGTTTTCTGTTCACAGGTTTTAGCAATTTTTTGTTTGTAAAAAAGCATGAAAAACAGGGTTTCGGAAACATGCTTATGGTAATAGTTTATTATACCAGTTTTTGTCCAGAGGCTTTGGTAAACATTTTGCAAAAAGCAAACATTTCTGTGTTTGCTGGTGTTCGCTCAAGATGTGGTTATTATCAAAGGAAAAAAATGTTTTTGCAAGTCATGGCACTTTTACAAAGGCCTATATATCACGACATACATGTGGGGCATTGATAATGGCGCATTCTAGTGCAGACGACACATTTTTTTGACCAAAGTATACTATACAGGTCTTGGTACTAGGAGCGCTATGACTGGAACACATCAATTTCCCTTTTGTTCTGCTGAAATGCTACTTTGCAGCTTGGCCACTACATTTGTGCAGCTTTGTAGCAAGCTAGTTTGTCGAAAAATGTTCTTGAAAGCACATTTCGACGAACAGGTTTGCAGAAACTCTGTTTTTGTTTCGTGTTTGCTCCGATCTGTTCTTGGCTTAAGAATCTGCTACGCGATTCATTTAGAATTCAATTTATAAATTGGAATTAGGGAATCCAAAATACTCTGATTTTGATCTATCCGGGTAGTGGGAGACCTAGTCCCTAATTCAACGACTTTTCCCTATTCAAACATCGCCACACTAATTTAATCGGACTTAGATAATCTCAGACAATCGCAAACTTGTCTGAACAGTCGACATGTTAAATGTTTTATTTATGCTAATCAACTTTAACGAATCATTAAGGTCTACTTTAGGTACATTTATACACATTCGTTTACGTGTCAGTTCAGTCTCCGTTCAGTGTCAAAACTGATGGAAAAATCAACGGTGGTAAATGCTTCAATAGATCGTCGTGAGAATAGGAAGCTGCTGAGTATAATATTTTCTTTTAATTTGAATGTTTTTGGATATGATTTTATGTATATGCGTTTCCAAACTAATAAAACTGATGTGACAGCCTACAGGCTAGTACGTGTAGCTTAATATTTTGAGGATAGTAAACAAGAAATATGCAGTTATAAAAAATTGTGTTTTGAAAGCTCGGTATTCACACAAAATACTCTGTCAACAAACACAGTAGCCAAATACGAGTAATTTAAACAAAGTACCCGTGCACTCAATACCTGACCTTGAATTCCCTAATGGGCAACCAATGAACCCAATATACACACAGTGCCAATCAACGCCTAAATGGTGGGTAATTCGTAATTTTGAGCATGAACAACCCATGCTTCTGTATATGGTACTTAAAATTTGACTATTTCTGATAATTATAATCAGGCAACTGCTAACGTGCTAATTTGAAGGCAGATTGCCATCATCAGACTTAACGGGCAATTAAATCATTGCACGTGACTAATATCATAACTTGTTTTATGGCGAATTTATAAGTTAATTAACCGCGCTGTCACGTGACGACAGATCAACTTTAATGAATTATTATACATTGATGCCATTTAATAAGCGCGACATAAACTCTGTAATATATAGCTGAATTTTCACGGAATTTAATACTGGGTCGACTAGGCCGATGGGGATTGTAGCTGTCAAGTGCGTTTTTTATTGCAATTATAGGAAATGTTAAGTGCCAGCTAGTGCTTAAGGTTTTGTATTCTCCACATTTCACTTTTCTGCCTATCGTTATCTCTCAGCTATGATTTTGCGAGCCTGCAAGTTTAAACATTATCTCTGGGTAATTTTATCTCCTAACATAAATGGAAGTGTTCGTGCACTTGAATCTCTTCGAATAATATGCATTAGCAAAACCCTTTCATGGGCTTACGTAATCGTGAATCACAAATTGTTCATATAAGGCCTTAAATATGTAAGGCGAAGCTACGCACCACGATAGACTTGGGAATACAACACGTGCCATAAAGATCTGAAGCATCTGCAACTTTAGTATCGGCGAAAACGATCGTCCATATTTCACTTTTGGGAAGAAAATTGTTACGGATACGTAAAACATAAAATGCAGATCGTGGGAAATGCAAATTCCTCGAGGTCTTAATCGAGATAGTTATGCGGTTTGTACATGTTGCCTTTATTCAGTTAAAAATGATGCGTTTTCCAATATTTGGTTATTTTCCAATTTGTATGAATTAGAAAGGTTTTCACGTACTAAAACTGAAGAAAAATGGGAAGAAAAGCCAAAATTAACAAGTTGTTGAACTGCAAATAACTGAAACTTTATCCAATATTGATATTATAACTTTGATATATTGATAAAGTTAGTATAATGCCTATAGTACACACTTGAAACAACACTGAACACGATACAGAAATAAGGTTTCGCAAATATGTTTGCTATATGTGGATGCTCACCAGTTTTCTGCAAGCAAGTTTCACCAGATTTTTTGGCAAAAAAACATTTCAGTGATCGCTCAAGAGGCGGTGAAGATCAAAGAAAACATGTTTGCTGGTCAAGGCGCTCTTATCAAAGCCTTTATACCATTACGTAGATCATTGACCCAATTTGCCCCACGAGCTTTCTAGAGCTGACTCAAGTTTTTGGCCATTCATGAACAGCAAACATTGCCTCCTTTTTGAAATGCTTTTTTGATGTGGACAACTACATTTTTGACAAACATATTTCTAGAAATATGTTCCCGAAACCACGTTTCCACAAATTGGTTTGCAAATTATTTCAGTTTCGTGTTTCGTGTTACAATTGTGCACTAAGCATTAGACTGTCCATTACCAGGCCAACACCTGTGACATTACAATATTACATAGTGCGTTAGGTAATACTGAATTATCACTACCTATTACAGTACAGATTTCAAGATGTGTTAAAACGAATTTTTGTAAAAGCTCTGAACACATTTTTAAAGTTCTACGACTCATATGTTTCAATTTGTTTTCCTTTGCAAAATACGAGTTAACCAATTGCTGACCCAGTGTTTTAATTACCAGGAAATCTCTTGCATTGTATGACGTCAACACATTCATTTATAATTTATTTGGAGGGTATAGAATTCCATTAAAACGGTGGATTCAACACATTCGTAAAGACCACAATTCCCGGAAGAAATGATTTTCGTTTGAAATTAATTAAAAAGCGTCCCTGGTGTTCCAATGATTGGCGCGCACAGATTGACCCCGTATCCTCCCTGAGATCAAGAAAGTCAAAAAAATCCGAAATGACTGAGCTGGATTACGATGTTTTTTTATCTTTCAGAAAGATGTGACGAGATAGGGGTTAGCAAAATATGGTGAAAAAGCTCTCTGAAACATTCTTGCATGGCTGCTGCGATGATGTTCGCCATGAACATTGTTATATATTTTTCTCTTTTTAGTTTTGTGTGCTTCCACATCCATGTTCTATATACTATACTTACATACCCCATGCATGCGCGTATTGACACAATAGACTGACAGATGCTGTAACCAATGTTTATTGAACCAAGTCTTCAGCAAAAGTTCAATCCCAGTTTGTCGATCAATTGCAATTCAAGGTCTTGATAGAGAACGCGGCTCAACGGCCATCTTGGGTTAGACAAGATCGAAAAATACAAGAGAAAAAAAAAGTTTTTCTTTCAAATAACAAAGATGTGTGGCGTGCTTTTATCTGTTTGGAAGCCATTTTTATTGGGAATGCACTTTTGTAGTTCAGCAAATTTAAACATGCTTCACGTTTTAACATTTTAGTTTCTGTATTTCTAAATAAGCAATAATATCAGTGCATGGAAATTTGACACAAATTATGGTGTTTTATGGAAATTGGTAAGAGTTTATTCCATGAGTATATTCATATATGGGTCATGTATGTTCATATATGACTATTTATATATATGACAAATCCGGACCTAAATGGCAAAATATATAACGATGTCAGCCACTGTATGTATGTTAGATTAATATGTACTAGACGTCGTCTCTGTCTTACAAATCTGAAGGAATCAAAGTTAATCTTTTCGTTTTGAAAATGTCAGATCCACGTTGGTGAAGCTTTGTTTATCAAAAGGACAATACTTATTTCTCCGCTTATTCTCAACTCTATATATATCCAATAACTGAGAAACTAAATACTAAAAACGTAATGGAACACCAAATGCACGTTTCTGTACGTTATTTGAGAATTTCTTATTCGTCTTTGGTAACATATATGGCAGCTATAATTATTAATTGGAATGTAATTTCATCTTTAATAAGAAACAAATATGTGAAATTTAAGAGCTGGTATTAAACAATAAATTTTATAGAAAATTCTAGAAATGACTATAGCATAAATGTGAGTGAGTATATCTGCATCATTTTAGCTCATTTGAATCAATGTTTTTGCATAGTGTTTGCCTTTTTTTTCATGGCGTCATTGCAGTAACGTAAAGTATTGATTGTGCACCATCGAATTCAGCACACTGTATGCAAATGCATCGTAGCACTGCTTCTGTCATCAGAATCAGTTAACTTTCACATTTAACCCTTTTATAAAAGTGTTGTTGTCAAAACGCTTTTTGCTTCAATAAAATTGTCGTTGGAATTTGACTATCAAAACCTTCTAGCTGACTATGCTCTTTAATCGATATTTTGATGCAATTCCAAATTGAAAATAACTCAAATCTGTGCTGTTTCCTTGACTACCTTATCGAGTAATGATCATTTCTTTCCCTCATACTTCTCCTGCTTTATTATTTTTTTTATTTATTATTTTCGATTATTTTTATAATCCAACCCATTTTTTCATTTATTGCTTGGCTGCAGCTGTCTTTAAATCTTCCTTTTAATTTAATTTTGAGCCTTATAGCATCGTTTCGTCAACAATTAAGAATCGGTCGTTAATGAAGTGTTCATCTAACTTGAACAATGATTTCTGTGTTTTCTTCTGATACCCCCAAATGCCAATCTACTTAATAGAGTTTTACATTTAGATTTTTTCCCTTCTACCGTAATTGCATTTTTTTTCTTCTCCACATTTTGAACGTCTCATCGCCGTTGTCATGCGCAGAAAATAAGTTGGGTGGGAGTCGAGACAGTTTCTATATGCAGAGAACGATATTCAATCCAGTTAATTACATATAGCGATTGAAAAACATTTTTATAATGAATGTAAGCTTTATAAATTGATATATCAAATTCAGCAAATCTGACTATATGTCTAATTTATAAGTAGGTTTAATTAGTTTTTCATTTTCGCCATATATAATAATAGGATTACAATAGGAAGCTTAATGTTTTATTACTTTTTTGCAATATATACATAACTCACAGACATGAAATCAGCTCATGAAACCAATGAAAACAGTTTGATTTTCATGTGTTATTTGTTCAAGCATTTTATATTGAATTACGGTATAAAAACTGTTCTGTTAATACCTCGGGCATTTTTCGATGTTGTGGCAAACCATTAAATGTTTAATTTCAAATAATTTCCGAAATGAAATAGTAATATAAATAAAAACCATCGGTTAATATTGAAGCATTGTTCATGCTATGATTTTATTACTTATCAAGACACGTTATACAGTATGTTAACCGATATTTTGCATAACACTATATATCTCGATGATGGATTATTGTGATGCGTTATGCCATTTTTTTTATTCGACCGAGTTCTCATAAAAACGAGAACAAAAAATAGAATTCGATATCTACAGTATTTCATAAAAATGTCTAGTTGTATACATTTCCAAACATTTAGTAAGGTTCTTCGGCTCTTAAAACATCCGAAATTTGATGAGAACACTCAGGCTCTTGATTTAAAGAAATGTACACTTTAATAAGAGAGTTGTTAGATATCCATGTCATTATAATATCATTACAAATATCATTAAATTACAATGGGCTATGTTGTACTTTTAAAAACGTCGAGGCCTGCTATACAAAATGTCAATCTAATTATCAGAGCACAAAGTAATACTAAAGCATGCATAGCAGAGTTTTAATTATTTATTTAAATCATACATAGTTTCTATAAAAAAATTCTTTGATAATTAAATCATGCCGACAACGTTAGATGTATCAAAAATTCCAATTCCTTTTTTAAAATTCATAATTATCTCTTTCTATTCATTTGTTTTTTGAATGAATTATTGGAATGCTTTCTCTTCATAGTGAGTTACTATTACAGTAAAATATAGCGAATAAAAATAATTAGTCTCCAATGTTAGATGTCTGCAAGCAGCTGATATAACAAATATACCTTTTAAGCTATAGCTTGACTATACCAACAGTATATTTGTGTAGAGAGATTAAAAAATGCTAAACAGAAAGTTTCCCCATTAATTATCAAATGTGTATCCTAACATATGTTCTGAATACATTTTATATTACCAAAACTACTGTATAACACGCCTTAATTCTAATATTTTGTTGTTAATATTAATAAGAATCCTTGCTTATTCAAGAAGAACATGCTATTTAAATAGAAAATTACAGCTTAGTGAAATTGTAATGAAATGCTATGGAAAAACACAACCTTGCATGCGTGGGAAAGTTAATTAAGAAAACAAGACGTGTGAATTAAATTGAAAATTGCTACAGGACATTAAGGTTTATATCTAAACTTCCGTACAATAGTTAGGTTCAAATTTTTAATTTCGTCGGAAGACAAATATTAGTGTTCCAAAACTAAATTACTGATAAAATTTGGCAGTTCATATCTGCACTAATACATGGATTAGACGGATGAAATAGTACTCATCATGAAAACCCTCAAATCCAATTGTAAAGATTCTTTACGCAGTTGGATTCAATAATAGATGGTCCCAGTAAGAAATTTTACTCTTTAATTTCATGTAGACAAATAATTTTTTTTAAAGAAAAGCAAAATTATTGATTTTTAAATACAATAATTTATTCTGTCTATTCTTCAGCGTACTGTCTGTCGGAAAAGAGATCGTGTTAGGCTGCTGTTGCCACATCGAAAATTTCGCTTTCCATACCATTTGAATGTAAAATTAAGTTTAAATATTCATCAGAATAGAAGTAGGGGAGTCTGATAAGAAGCACTTGAAAAGCACTAATCTTAAGTTCTTTTATGATTGCACAGACACTGCATTAACAGCGCATGATTTCACGTTGTTTTAGTAACCAAAAGCAAGGTTTTCTTTGCTGACAAGCAACGGTGAATGTTTATGCATTTTCGTTGCATCACGATTTCAATTTAATTAATTAGACAACGATTTAGCATTTAAGATCGTATCATAAAACTTGTACAAGTACAACCAAACCCCCAACGACATCTGCGATAAGTTTAAAACTGTGTCGGAAACTATAGAAGTGGTAGGTGTTCTGCATTATTTAAAATCACGTTTGTTGTACGTGCTGCAGACATGATGCATTATAAATGATTCTTGGATAATGCTTATTTATATATATATATATAAACATGACGATGACTGGTATATAATGATCGCAATTACGGGTGTACGTTCTTAGTTGGTATTTTTCATTATACCACAAATGAAAACAATAGTGGCACTTCTGGCTAGAATATTATCACTTATTCAATGTCACGTATTGTGCTTTTGATCACAAATATGACTACAGTCAAAACCGTGTAATTGCACATATTTTCCATGCCCTGAACTTTTGCCCTATCTTTTGTACGTGATGTTATCCCGGATAAGTGCATATCGGATAATTTCACACACCGGACAAATGCACATATTTTACAAGCCCCATGTGCAACTTTTGTATGGAATTGTGATCGGATAATTGCATAAACCGGTTAATTGCACATTTTCGGCTTGCCGGGTCACTGTGCAATTAAGCGGGTTTGACTTTGAGAGAGGTAGTGACTTTTGGATATATTTTCAATCTTTAAAGTATCTACTGGAAAACGTGAATTTAATAAATGTTTCCAATAGCTATTAATCTAGCCATTTGAACAATTTTAACAACAAATTGAGCCAGCATTACTGTATTAAAGCAAATCCCGGATAATTGCATAAACCGGTTAACTGCACATTTTCGGCTTGCCAGGTCGATGTGCAATTAAGCGGGTTCGACTGCATTTAGAGTAGATGGTAGCATTATCATAGGCCTACAGATTTTCCTGAGGTGCAAAAAATGGCCGCGTCTGGAGTAAACAGGCGCGGCCATGTTGGAAATATAATTTTACGGCTCATAAAATCTTAATACTTTTTATACATGTTTCACGTTTAATCGACAGATTTTATGTATAATGGGAAAAGTACGACTCATTGATTTTAATCCTTGGATGGGGAGAAGATAATTAATATTCACTATATGCATGGTGACGGATTTTGTTAACTTTCTAAAAACTAATTAAAATCTGCTACTTATTTTATGAGAATTACACTTATGAATCAACTGTAGAATAATAATGAGGACGGGCATTTAAGTGAAACAATATCTTCTCGATATCTAAGGTGGATGATAAAGACAAGAATCTCCTAGCTTATATCGACCGAATTTTGTAGTCATGATTGTTGGTATACATTATAAGTAGTATATATGCAGGCCGCAATTAAGGTAAGAGAAATTAATCATCCTCATTAACTATGCTCCATAGAGCTCCGTAATTAAATATTCTGAATTTTCCTAGTAGCTTACAGATACTGACCTTTTTTATCTATGAAAATTAGCTATCGTGAATAAGCACATTTCATTCGGTAACTTATATATTCCTCTCCAAAGCATATTCACTCGTATACAGCATAAAAGATCAATTAATCCTCTCTCGGTGTTTAGTTCTGCATCTTTGCTCCATAATAAGCCTGTTTATATGCATCCTTCTATGTTGTTTAATGAACGTAGGTTTAGGATAAATATTATCTCTGTATAAAACTACTCTGGTGTATGTGTATACATTTCATTAACTGTACATATATGGGTTGCATGCAAAGTAAAACTACAGTATAAATAGCGATTTAAAAATTGGATTAATCGACATTTTCTATACCCTTCGTGCAATTAAGATAATTTTTATCTGACTTTTAGGTCATGTACTGTGTATTATATCTGACCTAATCTTGACCAATACAAATTCAGCAGACCTTCCACCTTGCAGTTGAATAGACTATATCTTATGACGTGGTTTATCATTTAGGGTTTACTTAATGTGGGTGAATATTATGATAGCCTACTTTTGTATCAACATTTATGTGCCATGGCTTTAATTAAGTTACTAGCTCGAATAATCAATTTCAGCGAAATTTCTTATGCATTGCACGTTTCACTGATTCTCTGTATTGTTAAGAGGTGTTTAAAGGAAGACTAGATGTTTCTATACTAGCTTAGCTACATGTAAAATTATTTTCCTGAATAAGACTATTTATAGTAATGAAAACTATACATTGTTTGATTCTGCGTACAATGTATTTTTAAACATTACAAGTTGTGTTATACAATGCCTATATAAAAATGTTTTGATAGTGCAAATTTTAATTTACGTTGTAGTTGTATTAGAAAACTTCCCAATTAAATATCAATGGTGCAAGTATATTATAATGCATCGAGAATTGCAGTATGTTATGAAGTTAAATAATGTATGTATGGTGTATATACCGAACCGTAGTTCCAAAACAAGGTATTTCGGAAATATATCATTTATGTAAGTGGAAATATGGCACTACGTCCCAGTGTGTCTTGCCGGAGGAGGAAGTATGTATTGAGCTATTTAGAATTTGTGATGTTTTTATTGTTGAAATATATTGGGGGGAGATTGGGGTGACTGGTACTGGTTTACTGATGCATGTTAGCAATTCTGTAAAGGGAGCCAGATGTAATTCTGGGGGATTGACCTGGGGCATGGGGATTGACTTAAGTCTTGTTTCTATTATTTGAAGGTGAGTGCAGTGATAAATGAGATGAAACCAGTCCAAGGATCTTGAGTCGCATACACCATATACCATTTATGTACAAGTATATACTGTATCTGCGATAGTAAATGCATTTTTAAATGTTTATTCATTTATTTGGAGGGGAAGGGGGGGGGGGGGTTCATGAGATTTTTCGGCCGTATAACTCCAATTTCTATTGTAAGAACAGGAACATAAAAGCAAGGTTTTGCAATTATTTATAGAATTTTATATATTCCCTGCAATTTGTCGGTTCTCAGCTTCAAATTTTCAATCTCTGCAACTGTTTTATTGTCCTTTATGTGAATTACGTAGGAGTATACCGTGTTGTTAGAGAGCATTTGGCCTTTTGTTTAAAGTTTCTTGAAGCAATATACCTAAGCTATTAAGCATGTAATCCACCTACATCCACTCCCCAAGCAAAATGCGAAGTTTTACTTCAATTGTATAAATATTGGATTTGTCTCTATCTTGTGCATCCAATTGGTGTGTAACATAAGTTTGCCTAAAGTTGGCTAACATAAGACTCCCGCGGTGAAACCAAGACCCAGACAACTCAGAACTAATTCCCATTTTACTAATAATTTATTAAAGTCTCAATCTCGATCCATGTTACTTTTGTTATAATCCTGTTCCATCCAACTGCCTCCTGGCCCTTCTACTTGTAGAAACCACAAAGACCATTTATTAATTCCAACCCAGTTGTAATGACACTCGCTAAAACCTCATTCGAAATTTCGTTATATCCAATTACTTAGATCTAATAACTAGGCGTTTTTCGCATTGGATTGGGGCAATTTCTTGATTTCCCGTAAACATCGCCTAAAAAGGAGATTATTTCTCTCAGATCTATTCCAGTGTTATGAAAATGTCATTTTGGAGGCATCGATGCATGACCTATAGCTGACAAAAACCACATTTTTTTTCCTCTCTTCTTACATCGTTCTATATGAATCTGATTTCTCATGAGATTTTCAATTCCCATGCCTATCCAACGTTTTCTACGAGCCCTTATAAAATTTATAAGAATGTTTTTTTTTTTTCTTCTAAGGCCATAGGCCTATGCATGTTTTATGCCCTATGATTGTAAGTGTGTTTGATGTGGCGTGTACATGTAAAACCCACACATCGTATGATCTTTTGTCATTCGCCTGATTTTACATCCTCTTCACATGTCTACTAGGCTGCCTATATTATGCCCTCTATAAAGTAATTGGAAATACAGGAAACAAAGCAGCAAATTGATAGCAAGAATGAGGCATAAAAATTACGCAATCACATCCCCATTCTTGTCGTTCTTATCAAATTTCATCATGCATGCTCGCGCTAAAATTTAATTAAAATTGCTTTATATGACCTAAGCAAATCCTCAAATATCTTGCCAAAACATACATCGGTTATTATTCCAAATATTCACTATTGTGTGGTTGTGATTCTGAAATTTTTATCATGTTTTCCCAAACCTGAACAGTGTAGTTTCAATAAGGATTATTGGTTGCAATGTCGTTTCGATGTTTCCTATCTAGTAAGTAACCAGTTATGTATGATTCAATTATTTTAACATTCAAACTGGTATTATTCATTTTTGAAATTCTTACGATTTAACTTTAATGAGGCTATGAACTTGTGCCTAAATTATGCCATTGCCAACTTTGGGCAGAAAACGACACTATGAAAAAATGTACAAAGCTATAAAGTATTTTTTCCACATTTAATACATATTTATTTTTACCCCGTTGGGTATTTATTCCTTCAATCGTGAACGTCATTTACGATATAGTGTATCTTCGAAATAGAAGTTTTAATGTAATTTTTATTGCCCATTATTTAATTGTTTTCTGAATTTATTTATTGATGAAGAAATTGGACAGAAAGAAGTATGATAAGGAAAAAGTTGAAAACAATTGCATTTGGAGGATTTGCTGCGTTTATCGATTTGCTTGTTTTTGGAGCGTGATTTATTGATTAGAAATATGCCCCTGAGATCACTGGTTTTTGCCTATCGTGGTCTCGGTGTACTTAAATATTTCAAATCTCTCTTGTAACTAAAGGGCTTTTCTCATAGGAAAAAGCGCAACATTCTTGAAACATTCTTTCAGTTTTATTTTATTTAAGTAAAAATATTGTTATGGACGAAACATTTTTTTAAAACTAACATTTTCACAATTTTATGATAATTTCATTGGATGCAAATGTTACAATTTCTATTCATTTCACTTACAAAAATTACTATACAAATAAAACACAGCTTCTAAATGCTTAAGATATTTTCTCGAACTTATCTGAATGAAAATTAAGGTTATTAAGACAATTTTCAATTGGTAATATTTAAAAACGATTCATTCCCATCTAAAAGGATTTAGGGATTTTCAAATTTCGAATTAGTTTTATCAAATGATTGGCTTAAGTGTTTTCAAGCCTCTTTTACGTCATTAATTTTACCCTAAACGCAGATAATCTGTGATATAGTTTTCAATTGCTCGGGGACTATGGCATTACCATTTAGGGAATATGATATATGATAAATTAATTAGAAAAATTGATATTGATTATTAAGTGTAAGATACTCTGTAGATGAGATCGATTTAGTGCTCACTAATACCATGTCGCGACTTTTCTAAATTTGGGGTTGATGATTATTACACTTTGAAAACTACAGTATGTCAAATATTTATGACACAGCAAGTTCCAAGATTAAAGAAAAGTTTCTTGTAAGCACTTTTAGTAAAAGAGACTTTGCGAGTAATTACTTTATTTTTACAAAAATCAGAGCATCTCGTCCGATAATATCTCTATGCTTACACTGTATGTATACTGTATATGAACGTTACATTAATTACGTTTTCTTTCTCTTTTAACAGATGATGGCGACGAAGTGACGTTGATGTATGCAAAGCATGAGGTAAATGTTGACAGCATATCATTTATTTATAAAATACATAAATATATGCTGCATGGTGAAAATTGCATGCAAGCATTTGAAATTTAAATTTCTGCACATTTTAAAGAAACCATGCATGTGCTAATATTTCAAAAAGGTCATGGCCTTTCAACACACATTTACGGTTTAACAGAAACAAAATTCAAGTTGCTGAAGGCAAATACATCAGTCATGATTATTTTGTCATGAAATTACGTTAATACTTATTATAACAATTTCATTTTAGCATTAATTTCCCTAAAGTTGCTGGCTTAGTTTTGAATAACGTTAGTATGTGATCATACAAGTAGATCCATTACTTGTAATGCAAGCGTCATGTGACGTGTTCTTCTGGAACTGTCTTGTCATGTAAAATGAACTGAGAGTTTTCGGATCTCTCCAAATACGAACATGATGTATATATATGCAAATGTCCCAAACTTAGTATCAATTGTACGTAAATTAAAATAAATACCCCAAAATCCGGCATTATTTACATTAACTTTCTTCGAAGGTTTACCTTTTCAGTTCCCAAAGTTTCCATTTTACATTTGTAAAAAGTATAAATGCTCCCTTTTCACGTATGCAGTCTAAATGTCATGATATTTTTATAAATCCTGCTTTTAGACTTTCATGTGCCCTAAGCGAGAGCTAATATTTGCGTCCCAGAAAATAAATCTATTTTCTTTTAAATAGTATATCCTTACACGGTATTATATCAGATATTTAAATACCGTAATTCTATATGTAGAAATAAATATGTCACTATTTACTTTATATAATTGATTATACATCCCTTATTTCCCTTAGTGCATGAGTGACTCTTGACATTAGCTGTTTGGTCCCTTATATATTCAAACTTAGATTCTCTTAGATTTAAACGGACGCTTTCACTTTTTATCGAATAATGTGCCATATCTTACTTAATAGTTTGACAAACTTTCATGAATTCATGATATACAGGACTACATTGAAAAAATGTGAATACAATTTTACTATTGACGTCACTGAAAACTGGCTTTGGTCCCGATGTCAGTGTAGTCTCTTTTATATTCAAAGAGAGTTCATTTTTTTTACTGAGCATTATGTCATATTTTCATATTTAAAAATACATTGAAAAAATAAATTAAATTCTTATTGATGTTATTGTTCCGCTCTTAGTTTGGTGCCTTATGTTAAGAATTATATAATTAAGCTGCATGTACATTCTGACATGAAATCCAGTAAAAGCTAAAAACTGTTTATACCAAAATTCAACGTTTTGGAACTTCCCATTCATCCAAATAAAATATGCTGTGATTTCGCCTACTCCAACGCGGGCTGTTAATTAAATGACAATTTAGCACTCCCATTAAGCCTCTTTTGTTAATGGCCTTCTCAACAGTTAAATGCTGTTAATTAAGTTGAAACGAACATAGAATATGTGCTAAGTACCTGTTTCTGAATTTACAATGATCATCTATGTGAACTGGACATGTTTTCCGTGAATTACATACATAATACAGTCAACCACTGATGAGATAACATTCAAGGTTTACGATTATTTAAGTTACAAATAATAAGTAGATTCAGGATTCAATTTGACTGGTTTTATTTGTAGAAATTTCCCATAAAATATAAAGTTCACGAATTTCTGATATACTAAAACGGTGCTGAAAAAGGTTGAAAACACTGCATTACATTGCATTGAATTGTGCATTGTAAGCTTGAATGACGAATTATATTAATAATTCTTAATGCAATTAATCTTGGAGAAAAATACTGTTTCCAATGTTTTCATTAATTAAAACAAATGTTTTTAAGTTTTCACAATTTTGTTTGACCATTTGTATAAATATATGCATCTACCATTTCAATAAGATAAACAAGCAAAATTAATGCAACAGTTTAAAAATTATGCACACTCCCATTTTTTATTTAAAAAAACTAGATACAAATAAAAGTAAGCACCTTATTTATAACAGCAAGTTCCTATTCTCATTGGTTCTTGGATCACAACAAATCTTGTTTCTCCCTGTATAAGTTGGTTTACGAGTATTTAATAAATGTCAATTATTATTTTTTATTATTATGCAATGCATTTAATTAACCTTCTGTGCTTACCAGCCTTTAATCTTCTAATGCGCCTGAGTGGCATAATCCATTTAAAAGTAATGGCCAACGATTCCAACGCAATTTTTATATAATATGCAGATTTATTGAAAGTAATTGTCGTTTACTGCTTGATATAGTGCCTCGCTAGCGCTATTCAACAGCATATCCCAGTCCTTAGTACTGCTATAAATGTATAAAATATAATTATGGCCACACTTGTATTGCTGACCATCTGCCTTTGGATATATAAACCGGATGAAACCAACGTTTAATGGAGCACGAAGCTCTCGGACAATTTAGAGTTAGCTCTGGTTCTTTAAGGGTCATTTCGCAGTTTTCATGATGATGACGATAGCCGTGCGGTGGAAAACACCCATTGCTTTATAGCAAATTAGTCCGCTTAAAGCAAACTTGTAAAGTCAAATAGGCGCTCGTTAAATGGTGGTGAATCGTTTAGACCCCCTTCAACATTTATTTTCGCACAATGTACAGAGGGCAAAAAAACTAGAAGAAGCATCAGAATTAATTTTTATTTTGTGATATTTGCGACGATTTAATTTAATTCAATCACCCTGTTACAAAACCTAGAAACTGGTAGCAGAAGTAAACTTTCTATTAAATATAATTCGGAGTAATATTTTTCTGTAGTTATCATTTCTACATCCTTTCAGACATTCTTTACTAAATATCTAATGTAGATGTTTATACAGGTTGACAAATGTTTGAAGCTACTTCCAAATAATACTTTTCTTTCAAATGATTGGCTCGATGGTGATCATAGTATAAAGAACCAGTTTAAAAACATGTTATCTATATTTTGATTTTCACAAAGTTTAAAATTCTTCAATTATTAATAAGATTACCGATCGCATCAGTTGTTAAAAAAATTTCTTTGTATATATGACAAATTAAATTTTATAAATAAATTATTGAAAACTTTGTATAATACAGGATAAATAGCTGAATGGTGGCAAGTTCATAATGAAACATCACTCGCTTCGCTTTAAAAACATTTTGGCAATGCAGAGAAGACACGATTTACTTTGATTAAATTTTAACGTAATTATTAAAAAAGGTTTGCAATTTTCTCTTGTTGCCATGGTTACTCTGCATCCCATCAGCCCATCAGAGGCCTTATATTTAGATTAAGATGGCTACCTTGCCAGGGCTCATATCATTAGCAACAATGCAATTCACACGAATCATTTGCAGGATATAATTGGCAACTAATGTATACACTGCTCTTAACCTATCTCAATATAAGGCGTCATTAATATATAAACGATTTCATTATTTCCACATATTAACGTTTATTTATCCGCGATGAATAAATAGAAGAGTACTAATTATGGTTGGGTAATACTTAGTATTTCGCCTCTTAACTAGTAAAATTAGGATCCCATTTCAAGCTATAGTTTTAATTGGATTAATGGTTAAACTGCGTACTGCATTTACCCAATACAAATCGTTGCATCCAAAGCTATTTATAACTTCAATGTATTTAGCTTTTTTAATCACTAAATAATTATCGTTATTGATAAGGCATCAATATGCAATTTGTGCCAGCCAACGTCTTTATACATCCCTTAAATGTTAACTGCAAACACACTCCTTCCACGCATGCCTAGAAAAAATTGAGATGCCCTATTAGAAGCAATTGAGCAGGCAACGTTGACGTCAGGGCTCCATAAACCAATCACGTGATAATTAACCTGAAAGGACAGTATTTAGGAGGAATGCTGTTAGATTTAACCAGCTTAAAACTTTGGTGGACTTATTTGCAGCTGCTATGCTGTTTTTTTGCACCCTGAAACTGAGCCCTTCACGTTGTGGTTCCCCTTTACCCATAATTCCGTTAAGGTGATGGCCGCGCATGCGCATTCATAAAAAACAGTGCGGTCGATCTCATCATCGTTTAATGTGGCTGGCAAAAACTGTCTAATGTATAATTTACTTAATTTTAAACTTTGTATTTATCTAAAATAAACTATAGTAGTATTTTTAGCACAACTTTGTAATAAGGTTTCCTGAATGTATATAGGGTAAAAACGTTTTAAAGTTTCCAAATAGGAATAATAAAATTTCAGTTTTACGTACTTTAAGAATACATGTTGTTTTTAGTATAATGTACACGCTTGTACAATAATTAAGTATCATTCCTCAAATTTAACTAAATTTACTCGAAACCATACTTCAAGAAATGTATGTTGATTCTTATATAATATCAGGATTAAACCTCAGAAATAACCCAATAGATACGTCCACAATAGAGGGATTGAGCCAGCCAACGTCTTAACGTTAACCTTAACGTTAGAGGCGGGAAGGGAGGAGCCACGGACTGAACTATTTAAACGTCATGAGTGCGCATTCGTGGTTTTTCCCTTTCCGTCTCTAACGTTAAGGTTAACGTTAAGGCGTTAGCTGGCTCATTCTCTCTAATACCTTAATTTACCTATTTCCATATGACCTTATAATGTACTTTCTCTTTAACTTGCGTATTGTATTTACATTAGGTAACATTAGGGGTAGCATTGCTGATATTGAGATTTTAGGAACCTCTTGAATAGGTGAATATTCAGCAGTGCTTCTAGAATAGGATGGCCTAAGGGTCCGTTAAATGTCACAGCCCGATGTGGGATATACTTGCTTATCTCACTCGGGAGTATTCATTTGCACAGCACTCGATGAAAATGCTCAACTCCGAGATTTTCACTTATCATCTATCGATTTTGTTTCTTTGATCTGAGATGGCAAGAAAGAAAGAAAGAAAGAAAGTCTGTATATGGCTCTCCAGCAACCTCATTTCGTATTTCCTATATCGTAAAATGATTATACGTTATTAGGCATTGGGTGAGGGAACTGATGTAAGAAACACTCGTTGCTAGGTTCTGATGCTCCAAAATGTCTTAGCTTTAATATTGCACGAGAGCTAAAAGGTAACTCGTAAAGCGATGGATTTCTTATAAATTCTCTTTCAACTTGACGCACAAATGCTTCTCATTTATCAGATGCGAAATAAAAGCTTTATGAATATTTTTATACAGGATATTTTAACCCCCACATATAAAACGAACGCATAAATAGACTTAAACATTCGTGAAAACAACGTTCTCATGGTGTTTACCAAATTTGCACTTTAAGATTTCTACCTATGTATAACTTCAAAGTTAACTAGTAAGGAAACTTGATGTTTTCCATCTCCCACGCAAATTTATAAGTTTTGTCAACACCAAGTTATGAATATTTTTTACTTTTTTATAAATATACATTTATATTTTTATTTTCTTTACTTGATATTTTACAGTTTATTGAAATTTGAGACTAAAAAAGATTGTAGTTTTCCCTCAACAAGTTTAAAGAAATTTTTGTTTACAAATTTGCATAAAACTGGCATAAACTTTTTGGAAATTGTTTTCGTTATGAAATATTGCACGATGCGCTTTATAAAATATTAAAAGCATTTAATGAAATTAATTTTACATAATTAATTGTTAAAAATACACGAATTTCGTGCTTGCATTCGCGTAGTACTGCTTCCATCTTCGCAATTAGTAATCTGTCATTGTGCAATTTTAATTTCCTATCTTGCTCAGTCGGTAATGCTGCAGGGAACTAATTAATGAAATTTTAAGCATCGTTTTATTAAGCTTTTTCGCAAAAATTCAATAGTGGCCGCCTATACATTAATTTAGTTAATCCTTTCAGGGCCTATATATGAAATCCGTGGAAATAGGCATATGATGTTTTAAAAGTAAATTTCACATTAAATGTAATCAGGGGTTCTTCGAACTACTTATAATTGGCAATATCTTATTTATCTAAATAGGTTTTTGTGTAATGGAAAGCAAAACACCCGAGAAATTTTATATTTTAAAAGGATAGGAATACAAAAGTTGAACATGAACATGTGTAACAATCTGAAATGCTTGTTACAAAGGCATATAAGTGACTGACTTGGTCGATTATTAATTACACTCTTAACTTAATTGCGATTAAATTCTCTATATGTAATTTTCATTATTTCTCAGAAATGTTACCATCTGATTTTCTTTATTATTTACTTCAACACAATCGAATATAAGTTATACAAATATTAAATTTAGTTTTTTCTAGTGTGCAATTATCTCCATCTATTTTGATCGTAAATGTTAAATCGGAACATGTTGAAATGGGATACATGATGAACATCCAATTATTTTGCTTATTGGTAAACTGCAGTGTGGAGTATATATCAGCACCTTGATCTCTCTTCAGGGGAGGATTTACATGAAACCATAAAAATTGTTATTTTGCACAAGTTTTATCACCCCTTGTACACTATCAAAACATGGAAAATGCATCATGTTATCTTATGACAGTTGGCATTTTTTTAAAAAAACAAAATGCATAGCCATTTGTTTAGCAGTGAACATTTTGTCAAAATTGCTTATTTTGAAATAGTATATATATTTTCGCGTTTTTGTGCTTTTGAAAGCGAATTTCGTGTTTAGCCATTCCGGTCCTGATTTTTATATTTCTCGGAAATTGTAAAGCATCGCCTCACTTTCCCGCACGCCATTATCAAATCCAATTGTTATTATATCTTTGTGTCATCTTCCTTTTGTGAAAATTGTATCTCATCCCAATTCTGTTGGCCTTCCTCTCATTTCCAAAGGTTTCTGTCAGAACATTGAAAATGTTGGAGAGAAGCCATTTTAGCTTGTAAGGCACGAAGAGGATTTTCAAAAGGCTGCTTAGCCCATTACACTCGATGGCCAAAAACATGTTTTAGGGGTTGACCCCCCCTACTGAGACAGGCATAACAAAACTTACGATTTGTTATGAATCAGATAGGAAACACTTTGAAGTAAAGACAGATTGAAGTGGAAGTTTAAGTGGAACAAAAGACACCATCATCGTTTCTTCTCTTATTTCATTTTTTTCTTTTTCTTTATGCCATAGTAGGCCTATACGAAAAAAAAATTTTTACCGTGCACTATATAGTGTGTTATCGAATTTCCAAGGTGCAAACCGCAGGCTTTTCGTAATGACGCTATAAATAGTGGACGCCTTCTTTGTCTAGGGCTTTTGTGGCGATTTCAGGAACAGCTGAGTTTGAAAACACATGTGACACATGCTGACAGGAACGCGTTACAATTGTCCACTAATTGCTTTTAATTGTTGCATAGGCACCCCGCCAATGGAAAATGACAGCTCTCAAATGCGATAGATATTGTTTGGCTATAACCATACCTCCTATATCATAATAGGATGACCTGAAAAATGTACATACATATATAGGGTGAAGTTGAATTGTTCATGTCAAAGTTTGGTTGTAATTCAATATAATGTAATCTTGTCATCGATATATCTTATTAACTGACATTAGGTTAGTCAATCTTTCAACTCACTGCACACAAAATGGCGCCAAAATTCGAATTAGGAGCTCAAATTCAGAACAATTGCAAACTAAAACTTATATTAGTCCATAATTTATAGACGATACAGGAATAAATATATCCCATAATATCTCTTAATTTGATATCCACAATAGAGTTATTTAATAATGTCACTGTCTCACCATACCCCATGTCTCAATGCTCCCCAGACTCCCCTATAGTCCTAATCAACCGTTAAATTTCCATATTGTGGAATGTAATTCTTGGAAATGATCACATGTTAATCAGATATTCCAAGTTGTTAGTACAGTGTTAACGAATGCTATTTTTATTTTATATTTTTTTGTAGAAAATCCCCATGAAAGATTTCGGCGCGGAAATCCGTGCATCCATGGACGTTTCCCGCTTCTTGACCAAAGCAATTTTATTATTGGACGTCAATGAAACTGGGATTGATCGTATTGTGGACGCCATGTTGAAAAAAGTATTGGACTCCAAAGAGCCGCAATGTACAATCGCCGAAGTTAAAGCCACACTTTTCACTCATAATGCCGGTAAGTACAAAGCACTGCCCTAGTATTGATCATAGTTACACTTAAGAAGTTATGTACAACGATACTTGTGAAATAAGATATGTGGCACAATATTTGTGACAAATATGTAATGTGACAGTGTAATGTCACACATAATAAGATAAAACTTATCTAATAGATGGCATCAAGTGTGTGTAAACTATAAAACAGTAGGCTTTTCAGGGTTGATGATATAAAGATAAACATGGTATAATGTGTATGGACTATAAATAATATGACATCTGACAGTTATGACATAGTCATATAACAAACTATATTTGGCACGCATGCATCATGCATGAATACAATTATATGTTCGTCTTACATCCCAATTTCTGGCCACGATTCAAGTAAAAATGATTAGTTTAATATTGCGGAAATGGTGATATACTGTGCTGCATGTTTAGTTGGAGTATATCTTAATATTGCTATTCATGATAACAAGTTATTATACGGGTATTTGAACTTTGGAATATAAACTTGCTTAGCTATAGTCATGAATGGGCATAACATAAAAAGTAGTATAAGAACTTTTACCATTACAATTGAGAGTTGGATCAAGTTGCTTATTTATGTGAAATAACCTCTTTCCACGAACAGAGGTTGAAAAGAGGTCTGGAAAAAGGTTGTTTGTTATTCACATATATACATATATATATGTACAGGGTGGACCAAAATTCCTTGCCACCCCCATTTTTTTTTTCTTAAATCTTATAGTTATGAAAAGTTATGTGTGCTCTATCCACCGATGTTGTTAGATTTTAACTACGACCATTTGTTCACGGAAATCCACTTAATAACCTTTGACCCATAACACTTAGGACAAAATGTCAAATTAGGAAAAGGAAGAGAATGGTCTGTTTGTATGTAATCAACTGTTTTCGTCTTCATTGGCAATTATTTAAATTTGTTACTATGTTTTAAAGACCTGAGGAAAATACGATCAATTACATGTATTGAATGATTAAGAAATTCAAACATCAACTTTTATACGCTGAGTCATGATAATGTTGACATTAAATCGTGCAATATCACTTGAAGGATAGAGCATAACATGTCATCTCTGTAAATTATATCAGTAAAATATGTTATCACACAATACATGTAATTGTAGGTCGCTTTACTGCAGTACAGCACTGTGCTGCAGCTTAGGTACCATTTGGTGTTTCCCTCAATTTTTAAAAGCATTCTAAGAACTTTAAATTATACATATATATAGATAGATAGATAATGTTTAATACATTATGTACATAGATGCCGTCCTCGAAATATCGTATGAAGTCAAAAATTCATTAAAATTATACAATGTTATTTAGTGGATGACGTCTAAAGCAGAGATATATGCATTGGACAATAATAGCCTTTGGGTATTTTAGTTGAATGATACAACATATCATTACAGATGTTTGACAATTTGGTTGCTTTATTAACATATTCAATGAATAGGTAATTTTAAGAGGAAATAACAAATTATTCTTTTATATAATATAGGCTAGTGCTGGCGCTCCACGTTATGGACTCGTTATACATAAAGTACATTTGATTTGAAAAAGTCCCGCCTATGTTGTGGATTTGGCCTATTGTCATATGGAAGCCATTAAGTAAAACCAATAACCATTGTAACCACAGATGATTTATAAACTCCATGAAAGTTTGTTTTCAACAAGGAAATATAGTTACTTTAAAATATTATTTTTGTTTCATAATATTGTATATAAATCCTATACAGTATTACTGCAAATGTCGATATGTAAATGTCAAAATGTGTATAGTGTCAAAATGTTTTATTGATAATTGCTTTTCTCATTCTTACAAGCATAGAACAAGCATTTTTTTTATCAATAGCCTTCTTCGCGTGAGTAGCTGGTAGCTCCAGCATGAAACGCTGTTTTCGGCGGATGTGATTGTGCTCATGCGCGCGAAACTAATTCGGTAAAATAAAGTTCCGTTTGAAGGAGGCTATTGTTGAGGTTATTAGCTTTAAACATTCGTTTTCATCTTCTTACACCGTACCGAATGTATATATGCATACAAGACATTAGAGAGTTTGAGTCAGCCAACGCCTTAACGTTAAGGTTAACGTTAAGGCGTTGGCTGGCTCAAACTCTCTATTATAGTCCCAACTAAATTCAACTAATATACTGTAGCCTAAAAACATGACATTTTTGCATATTCTTTATGCGGTAAATAGAACTTCCAAAAAAATTAAAAAAGCAACCAGTGGTGATCACCCTCATCGCTGAAATTTCCCTATTGGTGATTTACGGAGGATTTGTGCGGCTTTATTTATTAATATTTTCACGCAATTTTCCAGATTAATGGACTTAGGCCATAGATGCTCTAGAAGCGTTTTTATGGTTTCTGGGGAGCTTGTCGTATGTACGGCTTATTCTTGAAAACACAAAGTCTTAAGAGGCTGGATGACTTAACAAGTATTGACAGAGAGGCTTATTTGTTCTCGGCAGCGTTTTCGAAAGATTCGCGCATGGGTGAGAGGCGCATCCTGCGAAATAGTAACTAACCAACAAGAAAAATAACATTTATCGATCGGCGATTGTATTTGAAAGTCAGACTGACTGTTCTCTAGCGCAGCATGAATAATGAGAAAGGAGAAGATGAAGAAGACCTTGCTGCGAGGAAACAAATTCAAGGATAGATCTATCGACTATCTTTTCTCTATTATTACGCTATGTTTTATCTTTTAAAAAAATGGTATCCTTCGTAGATGCGACATCTTCTTTATTGTTTCCAATGAACGCCGAATCCTAGTATTCCCCCACACGAAGTAATGCGAAATTACTTGGGTTGCATGGGAAGAAAACTAGGGACAAAGTGAGGAATGGTAGGACCCCACGGGCCAACGGCTTCGGAAATCACGAAATGTATATTGGCTGGAAATTTCCTAGAGCAGGTTTATAGAAACTGTATCTACTCAACTGTATATATAGGGATGCTAGTCCGACGTCACTTTGCAAAGCTATGGCAACGATTCAAAGCACGTGTTGGGCAACTTACCAAAATGCAAAAATCTCTTATAAAACATTCAAAAAATATCTGAAACTTTTTAATGTTTTGTCGTTGTCCAGTTCGTATGCATAAGTTGTTGCGTATGTATGAAGATGTTTGCAAACGATTCTAGAAATGAAAGTTTTGGAGAAAAGTATAGGGTGGAGATTTTGTGGTATTTAACTTGTTACTTATAAATGATGGTCTTTCACTGGTTGGAAAAGTATTTAGTACCTTATATGGTGATGTGTGGAAGGAAATATGGAATTTCTCAAAGTAATACTTGTAATATGGCATGCAGTATATATTGAGTGTATCCATCGAAATATGAACATATTCGTAACAAAAATGCCATATATGGTATATATTAGCTATATATTTCCATGAATAGATTTTTTCATACATACTTTATAGCCATGTATATGTATGTATGTGCCATATAAAAATATTCCATCCGGGCTGAAATTCCACTTGATCAGCATGTTAGATGAAATCACGGCATGGGCGCATGCGCAACTTGCATATTTATATCCAAGCTGGTTTTCAGCTAGGGTCAAATCCATTCCTTCACTTATGGATACTGGTTTTTTGGCAGTTTGTGTTTTCTTATAATAAGAAAGCTGAAATTCATAATTTAGAATATTGGTATGTCAGCTTTATAATATGTAATGTTCTTCGAGCTGTTGCCATAGCGTTACTCGCTTAAAGCGCCCTTAGATTCGCTATAACTTAGGTTGAAATGCACAGCAGCTGCGAAATACACATCTTGAAATAGTGAAATGCATTACGAATAAGTCCTGAAATTTAAGAGGGGAATTCATCGCATTATTATCCAGCTCACTGGGTTTTCCCATCGGGGAAAATAAACTTTCTTGTGACTTTCAATATAGTGATTTTTTGTACTACATTGAAAATATCAATAGAAAATTGATTGTTGCTATTCATGCATAGAATCTTGGTACTGTATTATCCAAATGCTCCCCATTTATGCAAATTTTGCATCTAACGCGAAATCACAAGGGATGAAACATTCTAATTCATTTTCCCTTAAATTTCTATTAATCTTAGAATATTATGTTAGGCATTCTGCATGAACCATAATAAAATACGTTTATGTATAATTTTACAACTGATCATACAGTGTATGTACATGGATAAAAAATCATATATTTGTGTTAATTCAGTGCACGACTGTTTCTAATTTGATTAATAAATAATTTCGTATGTTTAGCGTCTGACCTAAACGCATGCAGCATTCCATTAGATTTTAGTTTATGGTGAAAGGACATTTTATGAGCAATATGAACAAGAATGTTGGAATGTTTCGCCTTGATTTTGGAAAGTGATATTCACTATAATCTCCTGGCATTTAATTTTTTCAAAATATAGCATTAGGATGATATTCAAGCTGCTTCTGGTTATCAATAATATGCCTGAACGGTTTATTGTTATTTCCAATTAGCTAAATTACATAACTTTGGTCATTAAATATATCTAAGTTACTTCATAATGTGATTAAATATTTTCGTTATCAAAATATAACGTACTTTATTTCAATTGTGTGTATGATGTATAATTCAATCACAAAAGATTGTTATTTCACATTATCTTTATAGATCTTTAAATAAAATTTTGTATATGTGAAGGCCATCATAAGAAATTGTTTTATGGTTTATTTCTGCGCTTCTCTTTTTAATGAAAATTGCATTAAACTATTTCCCAAACAATTTGTCATGCACTGCCACAGTTGTTTTAGTCAAAACGCGAAATATTGGCATTTATGCTTTCAACACTACATTATAGATCGTGGCTTATGTAGTAATATAATTGTTTCAGTTATTATGGTGATGTTTAGCTGATGTGATCCCACATCTCAGCGTTGTACCTAAAAACACGGTTGTTAATATGTTCCAGCTGTTTTGTTAATCAAAAACTGGCATGTCACTCGAATACATGATGACAACCTGTTAACAGTTAATGTCGAGGAAACTACTTGCACTTATAACTAAACATTTTCTCTTAAACAAGTTCGCATCAGGCGTAATCAAGGCGTTAATTGCCATTCTGATCCACGTTTGATCCATTAATGAGGGTTGGCTTCTTATCCAGTTAAGATAATTAAGTGAAAGTGCATGTGTGTCTGTCCGCTGTTTTGGTGTCCTGATAGTTTCAAGTCAGATTGCCAGTTTCCTAGACAACTGTTGGGTTGTACTTGATTTTGATACCAAAATTTGTTACAAGGCTGTTATACAAATATACATTTCCAATAGAAAAATCATTCTGATTTTGTGGGTATAGTTGCGTGTATTTGGAATACAACTCATTCTTCCCCTAATGCTTTCGTTCTTTTTCAAACATTTCAAAAATTGTAATTTTGTAAGAATATTTTGGCAAGCGTTCTTGTTTCATTTTTACTTCTTAAGTTTGTTCAGTGAGCAGAAGGATTTTTTTAAAACTTTCAAACTGAAGGGTGAAATGAGAAAACGTGAATTTACATAAAAACACTCGCTACATCAACACTTGGTGTTATTTTTCAGAGTTTGTCATATGATAGGCGCCAACAATTTGTAAGCTCAGTCTGCCTAAACGTGAGCTGATACAAATGTGTGAATTTAAAGCCTAACCTAGTACTTGTACATCATGCATTACCCTTCTACTATAATCCTTTTCAATTTCTTTACTACTTGTACAATACAATAATAGAGAGTTTGAGCCAGCCAACGTTAACGAGAAGCAGCGCTGGCGGCCTGTAATGTCAAGGATTACCATATGCGAAGCATGGCATTCCAATGACATTCCGGTTCTTGTTATCGTTTCGTTAACGTTGGCTGGCTCAAACTCTCTAATAGTAACTGATTAATTCCAATTACGTTATGTACTTTAAATTGAGCATCATCACCAACGGTGGTTTTGAAACACATCATTTGAAACTAATTATTAAAAGCTCCATGCCTGAACCAATAGTTAGCAACGACACCGCTTGTGTATATGATTATATATATTTTACTTTTAAAGTCAATATTGTTTTTATTGTATTTAAAAATACATACAGTAGAAGTCAAACTTAGAAATAAAGCCAATTCCCTATTTTTTCATATATTGCTGAACATATTATTTTTTACAGAAGGAATGTGTCCACCGTGAAAAACGGAATTGGATGTATTAATACATCTTCTGACAATCCAGTTGATGATCTTTGACTCTGTTGTCCAATGTGCTGACATTCCTGAAATATTTTTGCTTTCTTCCACCGGATAATGCTTCCTTTCCGGATTACGTCGCATGCTATTGATTAACGTAATTCCGGCAATTAAAACTGAATAAGGCGAAACTATTGAGCGGAAATCTTCTATTTTTTGTGAACGGTCTTTTGCACGGACGACTGCGTTGCCCATTAAGACGTGGATCGGTTTGGTTGATTGGCGAATTAGTCCGAGCATCGTTGAAACCGATTTGATTAATCGGTCGCTTAGCGTCATTACATATGCGTGTCAACTTATATTTATTGATTTAACTTTTTCAATGCTATATTTTTGTGATTCAATCCAAAAGCAAATTGATTCCATTATTCATATTTCTGTACATAGAAAAATGGTGTCAATAATGTATTTCACATCTTCAAACAAAGCACTAATCAAATCATCCCAATCATTCTACATTCAAATAAATTCTTAAGCTTATAATTAATGGTCATCATATGTTCAGATTTATCTGTCAAAAACATTTTCAACGAATAATATAATCCTTTTATTTAAAATATTCAGAAAACAACTATGCAAACACGGATTTTACTCTATGGATTTCGAACGGTCCTTAGCGACCTCATGGTCCAATCAAGTCACCTATTTATGGCATAGTAACGCTCCGTTATGACCAATATTACATTTGATTATATATGCCAGTGTGGGCAAATTATATACCTTCATATATGGCATATTATGTCTCATATACAGTCATATGTGTCGTATTATGTCTTTTATACAGTCTTATGTGTCATATTATGTCTCATATATTCGTATATATATATACGTTTATATAAAAATCTTCGTATGGAACTGTGCGCTCCAACGGCGTGGAATTTTATTGTTGCGCGCATGCGTACATAGCAGCACCCCCCACTAATTTTGGCTATGACCTGCCACTGCCTATAAGTTTCCCACAATGCAAGGTTTTGATGGGATTGATCAATGATATCTCCATAATGGCAAGTCTGCTAGTTTAATATAAATGTTTGAGGCTAATTTTGGAAGGACAATTGCTTTTTAGTGCACCTCTGGACTTGATACTCTTCTACACGAACATTCTTGGCGGGAAGGATTAGATTAGAAAGGTATAGGTAGAATGAGTTATTAAATATTTAGACATTTATTGAGACAATAAATTGTGCGAATGCATTTATTGCAGATGACCATCTTAAGGTTTATTGTCGGTTTGAGTATTACATTCGCAGCATCACCTTTATTCACATTATTAAATTACCGATTATTCAATTAGCTTAGTACGATCCTTCCTCGGTGTGTAAATATCGTACCGATATTATAATTATCCGATTTTAATTAGCCCTTTTTAATTGAGGCACGTTGTGCGTGAATTATACGTAGATGCAATGCAAAAACTGGGTCAATCGCGCGCCCCTATTTTAATTAATGCGCTATTTCATCTGGCAAGCCGAAGGTAACTTCAATATTGATCGAAACTTTAAAGTCAAGATCAATACGCATTGAGCTTAAAAGGAATTAAGCTGGCGCATATATAAATTATGCGCTAACTGCTTTTAGTGTCGAATATTTCGTGCCATCATTTAGTGAAACGGAATTTTTGCAATGAATTCCTTCGAACGAAAATTAATCCTAACCCTACTTTCTATTTGCTTATTTTTCTTACAGCACATCTATTAGCCAAGACGCTTCAGGGAACTTGCATTAAGGAAGGTGGAGGCGGTTTTGAATACGACCAGTCATGGATTATAGCGCTGTAATTAATCTTCGCTCTCTCTATATATATTTATACTCTCGTTTCGATAAAGATGACCAAAATTCATTAGCAACGTAATCTATACCATCCGCATACCATTGATGTTCGTGTATAGTACTTGTGAGATGAAGCATATTTTGCATCCTGATATCAATGCATTTTTGTCAATGCAATGTTCACAAATTTATATAAATTTTTGTTAACGATATTTTAGATATTTCAAAACTGCTGACGTATTTTTGAAAAGGGGATAGATAATTCATTTCGAGTAAATCTTATACATGCATAAGAATAATTCATTTTGATAAATAAATTAAACGATAGAATACTTAATGCAAAATTTAATTCAACACGTCGCGATAGTTTTATTATTTATAGTGGAAGGATATAAAGACGAATTACAGGAAACGTTGTACTGTATAGATAAATAAATTAGCTTAGATTTAATTCAATAGGTCCTACCTTCAAAAGGGTGATATGTAGCCTTAGCGTCAATGTAATGACACCGCAATGCTATATACAAAGTAGGATTCTTTGCATCTTCAAATGGTTGCGATAGTTACTCAAGTTGTAATAATTACAAGAGGGTAGCAAGATATGGATAAAGTACTTATGTAGAATGCCAAGATTACAAGATTACTCAAGTGGTTGTGATAGTTACTCAAGTGGTTGTAATAATTACAAAAGAGTAGCGAGATATAGATAAAGTACAGTCGATTCCGCTTAATCTGGACACATCCGGCGGAGGCGTTTTGCCCCGATTAGGCGGCTGCCCAGAATATGCGAACATATACTGTCCGGATTTGTTCTTGACAATTTGGCCCTAATAAATGGCTGCCCAGATTAACCGGTGTCCAGATAAAGCGGAATCCACTGTACTTGTAGAATACCAAGATTACAAGCTACATATTTAACTTGCTGCAAAAGCTATATATTTTTGGTCACTCACAAGTTATACTTGTCTAGAATGGTCAAAGATGGCTTATGAACAGCTTGCGTTAATGATAATTACAAACCGTCACTGATTAATCAAAAACTTTACCAGTGCTATCAAAATTAAATTGTACATATTTTTGTCCAAAATAAGTATCTGTAATTGAATAGGCTATGAATGAGTATTTAAGAAAATATTAAATCGTTATTTCATCTAAAATATATAGGAACCAATAGATCATTTTTGAAATTTTAAAGGTGGCCTTTTAAATGAAAATTGAATGGTTTTGTAATTTGAATTTCGATGAGTATCTGTCTCATTCAAATTTTGACTAGATTTATAACATAATATATTTCTGATAAATAGGTTAATGAGGTAATCCTTACTTTATTAATTAGTTGCAATTTGCCATCGTTAATTCAACGTCATGTGGCCGTCGCCAGACTAAGAATTCCCGCAAATATGGGCCACACCTGCCATGAAGTGAGATTTTTCGTCCTCGTCTTATGTCCTAGCAAAGAAGTAAGTAGAACTTCTTATTAATTAAATCTAAGTTTTATATATGAGTCTACAAACTAAAATCAATTCAACATGGATGCACTTTATGAAAAATCTCCATGTAAGACTTTGAGGACACCCAGCGTAAGAAATATGAGCTCAACATATTATATAATGTACGCTGATTTGCGTGGAATACGTAATGGAATTGCCAACCACAATTTCATCAAAATTAGTACGTTGGACTCAATTTCGTTGTCAACAAAAAAATGGTTACTTGATATTCTTGACGAACAAAGGAAACTTCTTATCCTCGATGATGGCGAATCGGATGCATATGTAAAAGCCAGCAAATCGATGTCTAATCTTTTCTTTCTAATCTATTCCTCTATTGTTTGCTTGTGTAGAAGGGAACCAAAAATGCTCTGGAAACGGGTCGAACATTTGCAACCCTTTTCGCCGACATGAATTTTCGTCAACATTTGCTTGAGGCAAGCACAGAAGAGGATTTCAAAAATGTTTTATTAAAACATGCCCAGGAATTGGCGGAGGAACAAAGCAATCCCGAAAAAAGACTTTTAGAAAATCATGTTAGCTTGCGGTATCAAGAGGTGACTTTTTGATTTATTTTTTACTTTTGAAAAAAAAATACATATTTTGAAATTTAGAAATAAGTATTTTATATGTATATGATTATTTTTTTAGGATAAAGTATGCCGTTTTGCATTAGGAATACGACAAGATTTAGTCAGACGGATAAGACATTATTTAAACGACTTCAAAGACGGTAATGCTATAATTTATTCAAAAATAAATCAAGGTCTGCATTGAAAGATGGTCGTTTCGAAAATCAAACAATGAAGACTGAAAAACACTATATTTTAATACACATATTCAATTCAGAAATACTTAAAAAATGAATTTTATAAAAGACCTGATTCCAATACATTGAATTTTTTCAGCAAAATAATCATTTTTGATATTCCCATCCATGATATTACCATGTTATGATGAACTGTTGCTAAGTGCATATATGTACGGTATGGATTGTATATTGTATAAATTATATATTGAAAAATTTCGTTTAATTTTTTCAGGTGTTGTTGGAAGACGGACTATTCACAAACTTATATCAACTACTTTATTCCTTTATTTTGCCTGTCTATTGCCATCTATAGCATTTGGAGTTTTGAACGATAATAACACTAATGGCAAAATAGGTATAAAGTGTTCTATTATTATTCAAATTTATAACATGGAACAGTAGTATTATTTGTTCATAAATACCTGTTGATGAACTGGTTCAAATTATAACGCTTAAAGATGTATTATTAATTTGCAATGTAATAAATTGTATCTTAACACTTTGATTATTGACAATTTCAGATGTGCAGAAGGTTATTTTGGGTCAAACAATTGGAGGATTATTTTTCGGATTTTTCGGTGGCCAACCGCTTATGATTTTACTAACAACTGCTCCGCTAGCGCTCTATACAAAAAGTAAGTTTGGTTTAATTTTTCATGGTTTTTACACTTGAATTTTGACTTATGTTTAGGTTTTTAAACTTTGTAAATTTATGCTAAACCCATTAAATTGAAATTATAAACAATTTTTTTTCAAACGGATGCTAAGATTTTTTAAGGAATTTCCTTGTTTTCATATATTGCTGACATAATTTCATAAATTTCTGGTATATCGCACAATATTTAATAAAGCAATGAAAATACACCCTTTATTGGAATGTATTTGGCACAGCACGCCGCGACGTGGAATACATGGCAACAAATTTTCATTTTAGCAATATATGGAATTTGCGAAGATTTTCAATTGGATTTCCTGGCCACCTACAGCTGCGTTGGTTTATGGAATTCATTCTTCTTAATTTGTTATTCCTTATCCGGAGCCAGTCGAATCATGAAATGGTCAACACGATCTACTGAAGAAATCTTCGCAATGTTTATTTCAATAGCGTTTTGCGTAGATGCCTTTAGAGACGTTCATTTTTGTGAGTATACTCTACCTTTTATAGTCTCTGTACCAATGTGTTTTAATTAACAATAGCCACCAATATTAATTACGAATATTAACGTGTCAAGATTTCAAGAAATACTACTACTTTTGCAACGATTCGTCAATATTGCCTACGATAGCAGCCAACAGTAGCAATTTAACAGACAGCAGTATAGGGGTTTCTATACCATTAAATGAGTGCAGAAGAGACAGCAGTTTTCTCTTTCTATTGCTCATGTTTGGAACTGTCTGGTTGGGCGTATCCTTGTACAATTTCAATAAAACGTAAGTTTTTTTATCATCGATTAGCAAGTAAAATTGCTTAAGTGAAACTATGAATAAATATTAGGGTTAATAATTGCTTGTAACGTGTCTTGTGGATGGACAATAGACAGTTTCGCATGCCAGTGTCTTTAAACTTACCTTAACTTTAATGGTGGGAAGGGAGGAGCCACGCATTGAACCACCCAATGAACTAATTGAACGTACTGGGTGCGCATGCGTGGTTCTTTCCATTTCCGCCATTAAAGCTATGGTAAGTATAAAGACGTTGGCATGCGAAAGCTATCTAATATTAGAGATATTTAGCCAGCCAACACCTTAACGTTAATCTTAACTTTAGAGGCGGGAAGGGAAGAACCACGCATGCGCACTGATGACGTTCAGTTAGTTTATTGGGTAGTTCAGTCCGTAGCTCCTCCCTTCCCGCCTCTAACGTTAAGGTTAACGTTAAGGCGTTGGCTGGCTCAATTTCTCTATTACTGAATTTAACAATAAGTTTATCCGGAATGATGAGGCTTGTCCGCAATACATACATGTTGTCAGTGATTGCCATCATACGTGCTATGACACATAATAATTTCGCCATTTTAGCAATCAAATTTCAAGAAAATAAGTAATCTATCTTTATCAATGGTTTTTAAACTTACAGTTATTATTTTGCAGTTTGGTGGTATTCTATGTAGAATACAAAAATTACAATAAACGGGATAAAAAGCAATCTATTGTTAATTTCATCAATTAAATATATACAAGTCAAAATGTTTAATCGAATAGATGGAATGTATTTAATGAATCTATGCAATTTTTTCAAATTATTCTTCCTGAAATTATAACAATGCTCATATCAACTTTAACAGATTCGTATGTGGGCTACATTTGTTTTCAAAATTTTAATGAAATTTGTATTGTACAGGTGAAGGTTTGTTATCAAAACAAATAAAATTGCCTCAAATATTTTCATAACTATCTTAAATATCCACACATTATTAATCCGTTCCATAGTCTTATTTCTATTTATAGTCTTTGATAATATAGAATTCATCAGCATTCTTTGTGTATTGAGCTTCACGTAGAAAATAATGCATGAGTTGTATTTTAGATCAATACACGTTAAATCAATACTTAACCCCAGCATTTATTTACACATTTATTGACTGTTAATCTGATTTAAATGTCGTATAGAAGCATGCGTAAATATTTGATTGTTGAATTATTCATTTTCAATTAGACCGTATCTACAAGCCAAGAAGCGAGAAGCGCTGGCTGATTATTCTTTGCCCGTGGCTGTCTTATTACTCAGTTTTATTGGGTCATATGTCTTCAGAGAAGTTAAACGTGAGTTATTGAATGATTTATTACATTAATCGTGGATTAAATTTCTTCGAAGATTTATCTTTAACGCGTTTGTGCTGTTATTTTTATCCTTAGTGGATAAATTTCATTGGTACGGTGGGCCTATGTTCATCATTGCTCCTTTGGACAAACTGACCATCGCTTCTGTATTTGCGTCAATGGGCATGGGATTTCTTCTATCACTTTTGTTTTTCATGGACCAAAACATAACTAGTGCTATTGTGAATAATCCGTGTAATAAGTAAGTTTATATTTTTTAATTTAGTAAGGTCTCATGATGTATATTTGAACGGTTGAATTTAGCATAGGGTCCGACAATAAAGCAAAATACAAAATATAGTTAACTTAACACACTAAGTTATTATTTGTGCATTCCAGCATTGAATAGTAGGACCATTTGTTAATTAAATAAAATAGGCAAGAACAGTAGTATGGACTATCCAGGGTGTTAGCTTGCCCGATGGCGAATAGGTCCCTGATCTGGAGCAGCAACCCCACTAATTTTGGCTACGAGCCGCCACTGGTACGTTGTGGAATTTATTTCTCAATTGTGAACTTTTCAGATTAAAAAAGGGCCCTGCTTATCATCTTGATTTATTCGTGGTGGGCGTGCTCAACGCCGTCCTGTCCTTGTTTTGCTTGCCTTGGATGCACGCTACATTGCCGCACTCTCCCCTGCATGTCAGGGGTCTAGCAGACGTCGAGGAAAGGGTGGACCAAGGAATGGTCTATGAAATGTAAGAACCAACTAACATTTCCACAAGTTTTTGTTGAAATTCCTGGGCCAAACTTAAGTGTTGTTTTAATTTAGAATTGTCCGTGTCCGGGAGACTCGGCTGACCAGTATCCTTTCCCACGCCATGATCGGCCTGTCCTTATTCCTCTTACCTTACCCTTTGGCCTATATCCCCACTGCTGTCCTGGATGGTCTCTTCTTATACATGGCCGTCACTGGACTTTATGGCAGCCAACTGCTGGACAGAATCCTCCTATTATTCATGGAACAGGTAAGCCCATGTTTAGATGCGTGATTTTTATATCCCTACTTTTTTTTAGAAATTAGGAAAATATGTAAAAAGTAAATAACCTTGTTTAGGCACTTATGTTTTTTTTCAACATAATGCCTGTCATGAAATACATTTTTAGCTGTATTGCGTGCTTTGTTCATAATTAACTTATAATTACTTAAAGGTCTTCTCATTATTATTTTAGGCTGCTTATCCTCCAACTCATTATATTCGAAGGGTTCCCCAGAGGAAAATCCATGTATTTACTGCCTGTCAAGTCATTCAATTGGCCACTATGTGTGTTGTAGGATTTTCAACGTTTTTGTACATTAAAACTGTATTTCCTTTCATCATTTTATTGCTGCTACCAATAAGGTAAGAAACAATTGAAATTCTTAAAATTTTAACGTAATGTGTGACCTGTGAAAAATTGTGATTATAATTAATGTTTATGATTTATTTCACAGGTCGTTCTACAATCTATTTAATGCATTTTAAATTTTATATTTGCTTGGTTTTTATATTAATGATTTTTTATTTTTAAATTTAGACATAAAGTAATTCCTCTTCTAATTGAAGAAAAGTTCCTCGAAGCTCTGGATGGAGAGCACCAATAAATAAAAACAAGGAGTAATTTACCAAAATGTGAAACAGAACTTTCGCAATGTGATATCAACCCAGAAATAAAAAGGTATCGTTTTTATTTGTTTTTGTTTTGCAAGATGGTAGCAACATGCGCAAATTTACTAGACGTTTTGAAGGCTGTGTGAGGAAAAGAAGGGCGAAATCTAACTTTGTAACAGAATATATATGTTATGTATAGTGTATATAAATTACGCCATATAAACCTAGGACTATTTTTAAAAAATTTGAATTTTGATTATGAAATAGAATATCTGTTGGAATGATAACGGGGGAGGGGAGCAGTATAATGTTAAAAGTTCATTGTTATTATAGTTTTATATGAAGAAAAAAAAAGATTTATTTTATTTCTCTAAATTGGTTTTGATGGAAGATTTAAATAAAGTGATTGTTTTTATAAAACAGAATGCGAATTTATAATTTTCAGTTATTCACTGATTATAAATCATTAATTTATTTACAAAAAAGCTTGTATGTAGTTTATTTATACGTATTGCATTGAACGGGTATGATATTTAAAAATCGTAAAAAAAGTCTTTAATTAAAAATTGTAGGACTCAGTTTTAACTAATGTGTGCTTGTGTGGATGAGGGGTTAATGGTTGTAGAAATGCGGCATTCATTTTATTCAAAATCATAGCGAAATAATAATGTTGAATCTCGACCTTTGAGCAGCAATAATCATACATTAGACTAATTCATAAGGATTTCTTCTTATTACTGCCATCTATTATGTAGACAATATACGATATAATTGTATGCAACTTATCGTCGTTTTAATTTAGCTATCAATTAAGGATTTTTAGTAACATCGAATGCTGATGTAATAACTCAGACAAATCACCGCGTTAACTATAGTACACTAATCAGCCATTAATCGATCATTATCATCGTTTTCTCCCACTTCTTCAATGTGTTTTTTCAAAACACGATTAATTAGAAAAGTCAGTCATGTAGAGGCATTTACCTCATTAGCACGTAATATATAATTAAATTAATAAATGCATCTTATGCATTTTTCTTACCATTTAACTATTCTTCAATAAAAGGAACATCCATCATTAAGCGCAATTTATCATAGATAGGAACGATATCAATACACGAGTAGCGCATTAAGCTGCTGAATAAATCTGATTTTATTATTACTCCTTATAATGTATATTTATTAATGTTGTTATTATTTTTTTAAGAGCCAAGATTTCCAATAAAATAATTCGTATGGTGGGTGTCTACTTATAAGGATCTTTTTCGCTTAAGTACTGTCACCCTTAGAACATTATTGAAAATAGTTATCAGCAGTGGCGGCTCGTAGCTAAAATTAATGGGGTGCTGCGGGAACGACAGTGCTCTCTCTCCATCGCAACATCGCGTGAAGCTTTCTATGAGCGCATTCGCATAATTGTCAAACTCCACGTCGTTGGAACTGCGAAGCCCACAGTTCCATACAAAGATTTTTGTATAGACTTGGGGATGGCTACTAGTTATATATATGTATAGTACAAGTTTAAAGAAAAAATGACTCATTATATTATATTATATTTTATCGGTAATATGAAGTGGAAAGGGGGTGCTGCAGTTCCACAGTGCCTATACGCGAGCCGCCACTGGTATATATATATATATTTTATATTTTATATCATTAATTTTGACAGAGCATATTACTCTAATTTTGTGAAAATATCAAATTTGTTTGTTAATTTATGATTTTGCGCTATATTGCTACAGTTTATTTATTAATTAATATTAACCATCAACATTATCTGGGTTACCTTTGTGAAAACATAATCTAATAATTAAACAGAATAAAATACCTTGCAGTTAATAAAAATTGCCATGTGCTAATTTTGGTTATTGTAATCTGGATCTTGGCTCTTGGTATGAAAAATCGAAACTACTATTTTCGCGATTAAAATTGCAGCAAAATGACTACAGTGTATGTATAGCTATACTAATACCTCAGAAAATTTGTTGAAATAGTTCAATTTACTGAAATCAAAACGGTATAATTAATATTTGTTTTTGTTTGTTTCATTCTATGAATTGCGGCTTCTTCTGGTTATAATTATGTACATAGAATTACTATATTTAATACTATTTACTAGGCTTATATATATATTGGTGTTATTAAACGAGGAAGTACACGGTGTAAACACGCAAATTGTTCTTTGCCGACACAGTTTTTTTATGATAACAGCTAACTTTTGAAACGAGTAAAGTGTTTATTGTAAATACTGAAGCTACAAACGAATGGTGGGGAGGATTTTTTTCAATTCAATTGTAAATTAAATGTAGATAGGATCTATATTGTTATACGGAATCTCCAAGTTATTATGTGTCCAGTATTACATAATATAGGACTTCTATTAAGATATATAGCTATAGTTTGATTAAAATCAGATAAAAATGATAAAAATTAGATTACACAAATAACGTCGTGATGCATATATAAAGCAATGTATAAAGCCAATTGTTGATAATGTACTAATAACTGTTGATTTGTGTAATAAAAGTGAAAATTCTTTAGTTAAATGAATGATACGTTTTACTGTATTTTTAATCTTTTGTTTTCAATTGTAGCAGTTAATTTCGCATTTTTAAGTCTACAAATTAGATGACATAAACTGGTATAGAACTTGTGCCATTCTGTGGATAGCAAAAAAAAGGTAGCTTGCGGTCACCAAAATACGTCATAAGTTTGCTCAAACATCACGGTAGGCAAACTATTTTTTTTAGCAACCGTAATTGTTGCCGCGTGTTGCCTAGAGTGGACACGCGCCCATTAAATACAGAAATTCGAGGGTTGATCAAAAAGTCCCTGGACTGACTTTTTTAAATGTTTCGGTTTGCATGTTAGTTGCTTTATTGTTATACTTGCTGTTATTTTAATTTTAGTTTTTATGTAAATAGTCTACTAATAGTAAATAATAAAGTTCACGATTTCATGAATAATTATCAAAGGCAGGATATGGTAAAGCCTTTGAATTAAATGGGACGAAATGAAGTGGAAAATTATGCATGAGATTTGCAAATTAGTGACTTATTATCAAAATTTAGAAATGTGTTAAAAAATTAGAAATTTGATTTTAATGATGTTGCCATTTAACTGTAAATTAAGAATAAATTTATATAAACTTGCCAATTTTTTTAATTTAGCTAAAAAATTAAATTCCCTTGACAGTAAATATGAGCTGCCCGTTAATTTCGTCCATGACTGTGTTAATGGACGACCCTTACTCTGACGTTTAACTATTCTACGGAGCTCCGTAAGAATCATATGTTCTCGTTTTTTTCAGAGTGTCTGCTCGATTTGTCTGATTTGAATTTCGATTTCTGTTTGCGAAACATTATGGACCAAAGTGATCAAGTCATGTCGAATTCATTTAACAACGATGATAATCAGGTATTTGTCGAGCATAATCCAGTTTCGCAAGATTCATCGGATGAGCTAGAAGAGGTCTCAGATGAGGAAAAAGTGGAAACTGTGGTGCTAAAAGCACCCATAATAAGAGCTGCAATTTCCGAGGCAATGGGAAGGAGGAGGTATTCGGCTGTAGGAGACCCTGAACAAGAAAATGTCACTCCAAGAGTAACACCGCAAGTTAATTGTCAAGAAAAAATTGTACGTTTAATAATTATAAAAACTGTCGTATGTTCAATGTTGACTGACATAAGTTACAAAGGCATAGGTAAACAATTATAGGCAATATCAACATGAACTTCAGATATTAACATATAGGGCACGAAAGATGGGTTTTCTTTACTTTCGCCGTCTTTAGTTAGTTACTTATGCCCTCACGTACCTTACAAATAGTACTAGAATATGTTTCCTCACAGGAAAGCTCCATACTCACGGAAAACTAACATGAAGTTATATACAGTATATGTCAGGTTAAACTACACCCAGATGCCGACGCCGATGGTCGAGATGGTTACGTTCTCCGGGCCATGGGATTCCCCGGAGAACATACATGGGTATATAAACCGTAGTCCTGGTTAGATCTCCTTGCTTTCTGGACGATTAAGGCCCCCTTTAGAAGGGGTGGAAGTCCCTTCTCGCATGCAAAATTCCCAGGTAGGTGATGGAGGCTAATATACGTGCCGAAATAGGCCAACGTCAAAAATTCACAAGCCAACTAACTAACCAGTTATGCACAGGAAGACAGTTTTCCTTTTCGGACAATTGCAGAGTGTACAATTATGTATGCGAGGAGTTTTCCATAGGTGGTTCAGAAGTGCAAAGCTTTCCTGTGAGGACACATTCAGCAATTCTTGCAAATGCAGTATGTAGTAGACTCCGAATGGACTAATCCGCTTTGCTTGCTCTCTCGGTTACAGATTATTTGTTTGGATATGGCAAGCGACATGGATGAAATACCATTTAAACTTGGAGATGGGTGAGCAACATAATTTTGTTTATAGATCTAGACGTGTGAAAGGCCCGGATGCAATACAAAGCTCCATTTTGTGTAATTCGGAGATTGATAATTCGAACCTTGAATTCTAAATACCTGGGTTTGATGTCACTAATTATGGCAGACATATCATATAAATGCTGACTGAGATTTTAAAATAATTGGTTCGATTCCTCTCTTTTATTTCTTTCCATTTCCTCGTTTTCTTACCTTTGTTGTGCGTTACGTCCTTTGGCCGTGCATTTTGCTAAATACATAAAAATACACAAACAAACTGAATGTTATCTGAAAGGACTCTTTTTGAGTAGTATATGATATCAGCTCTACGAATACAAGCTATTCCAATCTCACGTTTTGGAGAAGTTACATATCACACCCATATCCCGCTAGACTACTATGATATTTTCCTTGTAAGTCCTTTCCAAGTTCTATTTTTTTGGTACTTTCCAGTTCAAGGTATTCTCCTTTATATATGGCAAAGCGTATCATCGAATTATTTGTGCATAGCAAGAATCGCATTGATAGCAAGCATGAATATGCACTCGTGGCACTTAATGAAACTGCAATGTGGGTGAGTGTTTAATATATAACTGCTGTTGAGTATATGGCGGGTATATTTATCTTACCTGTGGTTTCTTTAATACTGTTTTCGACAGCTAAGGGATTTCACGAAAGATCCAAAGGACATCAGTGACGTTTTAGATAATTTAATTGAAACCCAACCTTGCTCATCATTAGGTATCCTTTTAGTAATTTGGTACATGAATTGTACACACGTCATCCCTATTTTAAATGCATTTTACATGTTAGAATTTCCTTATAATACGGTATTCAATTTCCAGATTTATCATCACTTTTTGAATCCATGTAAGTCCTTATATCAAGTTAACTTACTTTGTCTATTATAAGCTTGATTTGAAACTTTTTAAGGTTTTGTTAACATTTTTTTTTACAGTGAATCGAGAATAGAACTTCCTAAGTTGAAAGCTTATGAGATACCAGTAGTACCGCCTCCTTATGTCATTCGCACAATTATTATTTATGGACGCTCTCAATGCATCCCAACATTTCTAACAGACAAACGAGTAAGTTATTTCACCTGGTATTCCTTTTCGGATATTCTTGCTATCCCAAACTTAATTCCATACTATTGATTGATAACAGGCCTTGAAAAACCTACTTCAGTCTCACTACTTCTTCGTAGACATGCTTTATATTCACGTACCTCCAAGCGAAAACAACAAGTGTGAGGTAAGACAATTCTTATTTTTAAAACGGATAATGACATGAAATGCAGATATTACAGACTTACAGTACATTCGAGGCTTTGGAGTCGCTAATTAGTGACAATTTTTACACACTTTCGGGTTTTATATAAAAAAATCTTTAATATTCAATAGTGTTTCTTTAACAAAACCACGCTATACAACATAGACATTATTTTTATCAGTAAGACATCACATATTGCCAAAATAGGCAACTAATTGCTTGTGTTGGGTTCATGTTTTTTTATTTTTTTTATCTCTAGTTAAACATAAACAACACAAGTATTTATTTATTGTTGATAGTCTCAATTGCTTAGGCACTTGAAACTATTTCTAGTTTTGTAAATAAAATGTGGCGAACCACACAAGCTGAATTAACAATAAATAAATGTGCACACAATTTCATTATTAAGAAAATATGTTGCTGGAAAAAATTAAATCTTCAGATTGTCTATGCCAAGATAATGCACTGCTTACTGCTGGACAGAACATGCGATTAAAAAATGATTTCCCTATTTAATATGATTGTAATACACTGTTGGTACATTTACATACTCTTAATATGTTTATTGTATTTGTTATTAAACATACTAATGGTTTGCAGCTAAAACTATAAAAACATACATTTGTCCAGGAATAATTTGCAGTCATAAAAATGCCAAAAAAATATAAGGTTTTGCAGACTGTTTTAAGTTCATTTAAAATGTCAAATGTTAACAGTACTTTTTTTTCCTTGAACTCGTGTGAAAATTGTTTGGCATTAGTAGTTTCCAACTTAAAAACGCTTTTTAAGATTATCTTAATACCATTGTGCTACTCAACAATTCTTCTCCTATTGCAAAATTTCATTTTATACCTGATTGCCTGATTTGGCGGGAATTGTCCGCACGTCGTGCTAAAACCTCTCCTCTTTTTGCTAATTGAAGTTCTGTCGCCAGTAACTTCAGCCGCTCGGACAAATCACTGGTTTTAATAATTCCTTCCACTGACATGTGTAAAATCCTTCTCCAAGCCCAGGTCCTGCTGGGTTCAGGAATGGCCAGTTGATCAAAGCTCGAACGAAGGCGCTGTAGGTTATGCATGTTGGATTTTAAGCGTCCAGCCAACGTCATGCTTTCATGTAAAACGCCTTCAATGACCTGGAGAACATAAAATGTAGTTGTATTAGCATTAACAAACCTCAGAGATGTGTCACGTTAAAATTGCTTGTGCAGAGCTCTTTTTTATAAGTGGTTATTTAGATAATTTGTAACAGAGAACTTTTATGTTGTGAAAGTTTTGGGAAACTGTAATCGGGGTTTTACTGTAATGATATTTTGGAATTTTGGTTTTGAAGTTATTTTATGCTGTGTGGTGATCATATTTACAACTTCGCATACAGCTTTGCGATCAATATTAAACTGAAATGTAGTTTGATTTCTTCGATCACATAGTGAAGACATCTTATATACTTACGGGTATTGTTTGCAAATCAATGGGAGGTGCCTTCTGTGCAATTGCTGGCGAGAAGAATTCTTTGGAAATATCGTCAATCGGCAGGCCAAAGGAATGCGCTTCAGTGGTGCTGCTCAATAAACTTTGTAGAAATGAATGGGGGCGGTTGTGGGATGGAGGAGTAAATGGTATCGGAGTAGGTGTAGATAGTAAGGGAAGGTGAAAGGCGCTTCTTAGGGCTGGGACAGGAGTGGCTAATACTGAATGGAAGTTTGGTCTACTCGTAGGCTTTGATGTTGTTGCTATGCTTGAAATTGCTCCATTTTTTTGGATGTTTTCAAGATCGTTAGGACTTTTTGTTGTTGTTGCTTCTGCAGATTGCGTTAATATATTCGACACAATTTCTAATATCTCAGGAAGTACTTCAGGAGTTGGAGTGGGAATGCTAGTTGTTGTCACTGTTGTAGTTGGGATTGTCGTAGTAGTTGTAATTGGGACTGTAGTTACAATCGTAGTAGTTGTGCTGGGTGTCGTTGTGGTGGGGGTGGTAGTCGTTGTGCTGGGTGTCGTTGTGGTGGGGGTGGTAGTCGTTGTAGTCGGGGTCGTGGTGGTTGTAGTGGGTCTCGTAGTAGTTGTGGTGGGGGTCGTAGTGGTTGTGGTGGGTTTCGTTGTGGTCGTGGTGGGAGTCGTTGTGGTGGGGGTCGTAGTTGTAGTGGGCGTCGTAGTGGTTGTTGTGGGAGTCGTAGTGGTTGTTGTGGGAGTCGTAGTAGTTGTGGTGGGGGTCGTAGTGGTCGTGGGGATAGTAGTTGTTGTGGGAGTCGTAGTGGTTGTCGTGGGAGTCGTAGTGGTTGTCGTGGGAGTCGTAGTGGTTGTTGTGGGAGTCGTAGTGGTTGTCGTGGGAGTCGTAGTGGTTGTCGTGGGAGTCGTAGTGGTTGTCGTGGGAGTCGTAGTAGTTGTCGTGGGAGT
>JAUJYV010000309.1:0-54243 GCA_033995625.1 Ophyiulus pilosus
TATAGGTATTTTTCTTTAAATAAATGTTACACATAACGTTTTTTTGAGTATTTTTTTGAAAATTTCAATTTTTGAGTGTTTTTCGGCATGGAACGCATTATCGTATTTTACATCAATTTCTATGGTAAAAATTGTTTCGCTTAACGACTGTTTCGCATTACGAGTAAGACTCTGGAACCAATTATGCTCGTTATGCGAGGTTCCACTGTATGTCGATATAGACTGGATCATAAGCAAAAGTTATCTTTGTAAAGCTTTACGCAATATGGCATGCACGTCGCGTCGTTCGCAAATTTGCGACAGCTGCCGATGAAGCATGCAAATTGCACCGGACGTTATTGCTAGGTGTGTCGGGTAATTCGCAGACGGGGAGACGGTCAAATGAGCATTTATCTGCAGGCGTGGAAGCTAATTATTCATATTTCATGGCGACATCGAAATTGATATATGCCTCGAGCGTCGTTAAATATGCAAAAGAAACACGTTCGCATGGTGATCTAGTGCATGAGGGTATTTGCATATATGCATGGGAGGTGTCCAAAAATGACAACCTTTCATTAGTTGCTCCGGGCGTCGTTGGAGAATCCAGACAACCGATGTTATCAGACGTTATCGATCCGTCCGTTTTATCCAGTATATAGAAATAAATTGGTGAACATTTTATTGGTGCAGGAAAAAAATATATATAAAACTATAATACGGATTGGTTTCGACGTAATTATAGATAGGAAGTATATTTCAGATCATATCTTCTTTTTATTTAGTACAAATGTTGTTATAATATTTCAAATTATATGACGTTTATAACGTTTGTATACATGTAAGAAATGTGAACACACCAACTCTATAAATTGCAAAGTTTGAGAATAGCTATTAAGTAGTATATATTTATGTCGGAGACATTAGTGTGGCTACATGTTTTGGTATTTTGTATTGATTCCCCGAATTCTGTAATTCTTGTATTTAAGCTGCTTTGATGGGTTATAGTATTTGTATCTGATGAAAATGCTGGCTACTATATTGTGAACAAACCTTCGCCAAATTGGTATATGATGTATAGTCGAACCCGCTTAATTGCACAGACCGGATAATTGCACATATTTTACATGCCCTATGTTTTGTACATGATGTGAAATTGGATAATTGCACAAACCGGATAAAGGCACATTTTGCCAGCCCCATGTGTAACTTTTGTATGGAATTGCGACCGGATATTTGCACATTGAGATGGCACACCCAATTAAGTGCCACTAAAGTAATACGTTGAGGACATGTTCTATATTTTTTGGACACTTTGCATAGACACGTTCCAATGTTCAGCTTTGAAATCTAAACGTGTTCCAGTCATGTTTGATGTGTTCCAGACATGTTCTATAGTGTTCAAGACGTGTTCTGTGTGTTCCAGACGCGTTCTATATTTTTTTTCAGGTATGTTTCAGACTATTATGTAGCCGATATGTTCCGCAAACGTTCTTTGGATACATATTTAAGACTTATTCCAATATTGTAGTTGAGGCATGAAATTGCCTACCCTGTTTCTAGCGTTAATTTACAAGTCAATTGAAATACCAGTCGATATTTTGCATTGTCCATAGAATCCAGCTTCGTGTAGTAACGTCCTTCCTCCACGTTGATGACCGGTCAGTGAAAAATGCAAAGGGGGATAAAAAGCTCCCTCAAAATTATTTTATCACCCCCCTCCCCACCCATTATCCCCTGAGGCTCTGAATGTCGCAATTGGTAACGAGCGGAATTGAGCTAATAGCCAAATAAAACGACCGGGATTGAGCCTGGGAGTCGGGGGGACGGGACGGGGGGTTAATCCGGCAAGGGGGGGGGGAATAGAGAAGAATAACATTCTCGTCCCAGGGTAAATGGCGCGTGCATGGGAACTCCCGGAAAACCCCCTCATCCCCCCCATTGATGGGATGGCGGGGGAGTTCAGAGGCATTTTTCTGGTTTATCAATCCAGATTGACAAACGGGGGAGGGGTCAAAGGGGAAGAAGATGGGAACAGCCCTGTATACGCTTTATTCGTATCGGGATCTGTACCCCACGTTGCGGAACTCCTCCGTTCCCCTTCTCCTTTTGTTGGTGTTCGGCGATTAAATCCCTTTAATCCCCTCCTTATTTGCCTGCGCGTGTTTTGCACTGTATATCGGTCAATATAGCTGATGCCTCCTCACGTGGGCGCCTCGAGATACTGCGAGATGTTTGCCAGATCGAACATTTAGGACGGGTCTTAACATAAATGATATGTCTGAAACATAGAGCACACTATTGGAACAAATAGATCACTTCCAGAACAAATAGAACACTTCCAGAACATATAGAACATTTTCAGAACATATGGAACACTTTCAGAACATATAGAACACTTTCAGAACGCTCTTGCAGAACACATAGAACATGTTTGGAACACGTTTAGATTTTGTGGTGGTGTCGAAAAAGTATTGTGGTGTCCATAAGAAAACGTATGATGTGCCGTCACAAATTTGGCTCCTCATTCAGTGAAAAGTGCATTGAAAAAGTTTGAAAAACATTAGTATAATCCAGCTTTGATTTCTAACAAAGTTTTGATTTAGAAGCTGTACGAATTTGCACACAATGTCAGTGTTAATTATGGCAGTTAATTAATGGAGAGCCACGTATGTGTCGTTAAAAATGTTTAGAGATATTGTGGCCTGTGTCTAAAGAAATTGTAAAAAAAACTTTGGGGATAAAGTACTCCTCATCAGTTTCGGCATTGCCTCCATCTTTGCTGCGGTCCCAATGACCTTCTTGGACCAGGGGGCGCCCACCACCCAGAGGTGCCCGATCTCGGGGGTTGATGGAACGACACCCTCAACATATCTGGATCGATACAAATATTATGAACCCATCCGAAACTGTTTTTATCTTCTCGAAAAAATCCTTTGTGCGGAGGAATTGCAAACAGCTGTTGTTACGGGCCGAGATTTTTACCCCTACCCTCCGAAAAAATGCGTAATGATGGCAGCTCTGGTGGGGGGGGGGGGATGAGTCACGGGACAAGGGAGGTGACGTCATCGGATGGGGCCACTGGCGATGGGACGGGCCTGAAATTGTTTTATGGAGGGCTTAGACAGCCCCCCTCTGGAGGATTTTTAATTATTGATGGCGGCAGCATTTTTGCAGGGGTAAATGGCGGCGGGAGGGAGTGGGATAATATTTGCCAGCTCATAAAATTAGTCGACCCTACGTGTTATTAAGCGAAATGGGACCCCCACCACCCTCCAATCCTGAGGATTATTTTTTGATAAATATGTGGACGGTTCGAATCTGGATCGGTCTCCTGAAGCGTTTTTGGGATTTAGGAGGAGGCCATATGTTGGATTGTGTCATGGGCATGTGGTGGTATGTTCAAGTGATGTATGGTTAAACTTGTTTTGTGCTGAATACGTGTTTAGGAACATGTTTAGTTGTTGTCAGGTTAGTCCCACAATGCATGTACGCTTGGTGTTCTAAACACCAAGTATCCTTCTCTAGACTTGTTAAAACTGAACCACTTTGGTGCAACTTGCTCTCTTTTAGAACACAATAACACTTTAAAATGTTTGTTTTCTGTTCTAAAATGACCGCCCAATAATGGAAGTGTTCGAAACTAATGTGTTCTATAAAGTGTTTAGCATTCGTAATATTGTGTTCCAGCGGGTGTTTTCAGTATAAACATGTGCTGGAAATATGTTCTTAGGTGGATGTGGTTAAGCGTGGAAACTATACGTACTTTGAATATTATACTTAACACGTTTCGTGTTCTAAGCACTTAACTTGACGTGTTAAAATAACACCTTAAAATGTTTGTTTTCTGTTCTAAAAAATATAGTCCAATAATGTGTTCGAAATTAATGCGTTCTTTAACAGTGTGGTGTTATTTTATTTATTTAAAGCAGATTGATTATTGCTAGAAGCGTTTTCCAAAGTGGTTTACATTTTTGAGATAGTGTTTAGTGTTCATAATATTGTGTTCTCAGTGCTGATGAGAAGTGTTCTTGTAGTGAGAGGTACAGATGAATGCACCACGGGTATCATACTCACAACTTTCAGAACACATGTACACATTTTGTAGCATTTAAAAGTAGGATACGTGTTCTCAGTTTTAAGTGTTTATGTTTCAAATTAAAAAGTTGTGAAAACGTGGTCTTTAGCATTCTGGATTCTACTTTGATGCCGCTCAAACTAAACACTTTTCGTCGCACACTAAACACGTCGACATTTTATTAACATATACAGCAAAGTTTTAAGTGTTTAATGTTCGTAACAATGGATTTAGGGAAATTTACTGGGTAAAATCTGTAGATTTCAGAACACCGCGGACATGTTTGGACTCGTTTGGAACGCGTTTAATCGGATTATAGTTGCGGTCGTTGGCACGTGACCAGGGTGACCATTGCGAAGTGAAAAGCGTGAAGAGAGATGCCACGTGGGGAGGGGAGGGTAAACTACATGGAACAAATTAGGCTGCGAAGCGTCGAACGGCCATGTTTAGCGAAAATAGGCCACTTAAAGCTGTTTAAAGATTCATGTGCGAACTCGTGCATTTTTAATGCCCGGATATGGAAAATCGATATGGAGATCATTGAGTTTTCTGTTGGTCAGCTGGCATGCTAATCTCGTTGGTGGATGAATGCCTCGCACGTACTGTGCGTTTCTTCACTGCTTTTGCTACTGCCGCTTAATACCCAAGCCCCTTTCATAATAGCGCCATCTATTGTGCGTTCCGCGAAACTATTGGTGATAAGAGAACACCGGGCACGTTATTCAACCACAGATGTTTAGATCAGTGATATTCAAACAGGGCATTTTCCATTTACTTGCTGACTGTAGGGTACTGAGTTGAATTGAATTGAAATTATGGACAGATCCAAAAAGAGAGTTTGAGTCATCCAACGTTAACGAAACGATAGCGGTAACGATAACGAGAAACTGCGCTGGCGGACTGGAATGTCAAGGACTACCCTATGCGAAGCATGGCATTCCAATGACATTTCTCGTTACCGTTATCGTTATCGTTTTGTTAGCGTTGGATGGCTCAAACTCTCTAATGTATGGTCCACATACATGCTCATACATTCGCATATATAGACAAATGACACATATCCATATATGGCATTTTCCCAATATGAGCAAAATTTCAGAATATACTAAACAGATATATGTACATACGTATATATAACCGTCTAAAACTTTCTAATGCTTGCCATCAATTTTGGAAGGATCACAGACTAGTCACTAGTCACCAACGTCGTTATACTTACCTTAACGTTATCAGTGGGAAGGGGAGAACCACGCATGCGCACCCGGCCATTACGTTCATTTAGTTCATTGGGTGGTTCTTCCCTCCGCTAACGTTAAGGTAAGTATAAAGACGTTGGCAAACGAAAACTGTCTATTATCAGTCAACTACGGCCCGCGGGCCAAATTACTATTTCGTACTGCATATTGTAAAACGCATGCATTGCCAATGGTCCACATGCAAGATCTACAATTACATAATTACAAAAACAAAATTCAACCAAAATGAAATCTTAGATAAAATCCTTTTCAACTTGGATTAAATCTTAGCTGAAATCCTTTTCAACTTGGATGAAATCTTAGCTAAAATCGTTTTCAACGTGGATGAAATCTTAGCAAACATCCTTTTCAACTTGGATGAAATCTTAGCTAAAATCCTTTTCAACTTGGATGAAATCTTAGCTAAAATCGTTTTCAACTTGGATGAAATCTTAGCTAAAATCCTTTTCAACTTGGATGAAATCTTAGCTAAAATCCTTTGTTCCCTTGCATCAGGAATCACAAACGCGATCTGACGGCCAATCCGCTGTGGCAAGATGGCGGTTTTCTGGGGATTGTAGTTTTTCTTTACCCATATCGCATCGAAGCCTGGATGGTCAAACGTCCAGTCCCCCTCGGTCATCATCTCGTTCGCGTGTCCGCGCTTATCGCTCGCCACTGGTCATTTTCTGCCCGCTCCTCACCCCACGGGATTTCCCCCTACGCGATTTCGCTTTTCTTTTCGTTTGTGACAGTTTTTATGGCGTCTTGTCCATTACGCCTCCCACCCACGCGGCATCTGATGCTGCGTCCGGCAATCGATACCAATTTAATAACTTGCCGGACAACGGACGAACGACTTGTCGGGTCTGAGATCCGTGCAAAAAAGAAATGGCCACTGATGGATGTATGGATGGATGGGGACGGGATCATCGATGTGGTGGGTCAGGAAAATACCGCTGAATGTCACGGTGGAAGCAAGGACCTCCAAATGGCTTTTCAAAATTGTTGTTTGCGTGTGTTATTATTTCATCCAATTCTGTTTTTCCATGTTGTATATGCCCTTGAATATGGTGGAAAAAGAATGCATACTGGATATCGAGTAAAAGAGTACCGAGTACAAAGAATAATTGAAAAGGAAATGTACTCAAGTTGTATACGTACTCGATTACAAAAATGTACTCACCATGGGTGATTACAAATGTCATTGAGTATTAACGTAATCTGAACAATTGAACAAGTATGAATTGAAATACTTTTAAGTAATTGAGTAGCATTTAATACATTTGAGTAACGAGAATGAGTAACTTAATTTTTACAATTCTACTTATGATACTTTTGTTATCAGATATACTCGTAATCATGCAGTGCTCACATCAATGAGTACCAAAGTCGGATTACTATACTACTCGTACTATGAAGTATGATTTCACAGGCACTCGTAATCAGTACTTCTGCGTATGAGTACATATTTGTTCAAGTTTGATTACTCATTGCATACGGCTATTGATTACATGTACTCTATACTTGTACTATGTATGTAGTATGATTCCGATGCAATGGTAATCAGTACGACTCATGAGTACAAGTTGGTCACATGTCCACTAAACAATTTGTACCTCAAATTCTATAGGATACAACTTTGAAAAAGTACATACTCTAGTACTGTCGATTCGAACCCGCTTAATTGCACAGCGACCCGGCAAGCCGAAAATGTGCAATTAACCGGTTTACGCAAATATCCGCTCACAATTCCATACAAAAGTTGCACATGGGGATTGCAAAATATGCCCATTTATCCGGTTTGTGCAATTAAGCGGGTTCGACTGTATTACGTATGCACTTAGTATCCCATTTTAATTGTTCTTCTGAAATATTGAAAAAGGTATCCGTGTAGCTGTGTTTTATGAACCGGTGTGCCGTGGGAAGGCGTTGTGACCGTGCTATTATGGTGTAAATTGCTAGGGTCCAAAACCATGAATTAAAAATCCACGAGTCCATTCATGTACTCTGGATGCTCTAGCAGATAATCTCGAAAAAGGTCGCGATCCCGCGAGAACAAGACGGAATCGCACGCGTTGGATTGACGGGGTCAAGTGGCCGGGGTGAACGGGGCTGTTTTGTTGTCGAAACTTGCCTTTCCGTCGTGAAACCTCGTTGGCAATTGATTAGCCGAACCCCCTAATTAAGTTCACCCGCCCGGGCTTGACCTCTTCTTCTTAACCTCTGCCAGTTTCAATTCCGCTGGATTTTAATTGCGTTGCCTCCCATGGCGCCCTCTGGCGACGGCACTGATGGATGATCCTGGGGCTCGCTAGCGGCCAATTGCACGCCTCCCGACGAAGAATTCGTGAAAGGGGTTCATGAACCCGCGCCCGAGCGTGTTTTTCAGGTGTGTTTTTTTTCGGAATGGCTCCGCCCCTCGCCCCTGAGTTCCCCTGGGCCCTGACCAGTGCGTGGGACGAGTGATATGCGAGGGTGGGAAAAAGAGCACCTGTACTCGAAAGAGATTGATGGTCATTTGGTCGACCTCGCCCGTCGTTAAGCAGTGCCACCGTCACGTCATTATACTTAAGTCCAGTGGTTTTTTTTAACATGTGTACCGCGGCACACTTTACCGTCAAAGGTCCATAAGTGTACCCGCATATAAAATGTAAGTCGTATCAGCCAATAGGGAGATTAGAGAGTTTGAGCCATCCAACGTTAACGAAACGATAACGAGAAACAGCGCTGGCGGACTGGAATGTCAAGGACTACCCTATGACATTCCGGACATATCGTTATCGTTTCGTTAGCGTTGGATGGCTCAAGCTCTCTACTGAGACAGCCAACATCTTTATACATATACTACTGATATTAATTGTAATGGCGGAAACCTTGAACTACCCAATGGACTAACTGAGCGTCATGAGTGCGCATGCGTGATTCTTCCCTTCCCGCCAACGTGGATAGCTTCTTAAGTAAAACATGGAGACTATTAATTAGATATAACGAATTCTGTCTTAAAATATCTAAAAACTACAAATTTCTAAAAAAAAAAAATGTAAAAATTCTAAAAACTTTAGTAGACTAACAACAACAATAATGACAACAACAACAAGTGTAAAGTACAGTCTAAACAAGTTCATGTTTGTGTTGCAAATAACATGTTTTATCCCCAAGCATGAGATTACCATGGATCGATGTAATTTCCATTTTCTGAATGCTTGACATGTTCATCATAAACACTTGTTTAGCCCTAAAGTGCCCTACCTTGCAATGAATTCTTATTTTAAAGACAAAGACCTTTGCTTTCACCCTGATGTCACATTGATGTGGTGATATTCACAAGCATCTGTTTTTTTGACATTGGAACTTCTTTGATTCAAGTCTTGCCATATTAGTCACGACTGCCATGTCACGACTTTGAATCTCCATCCAGAACCCAGGCGCCATCTAGTGAACTTCTTAGGGGCAAGATGACATCTTGCGATTTTTCAGTTGTCAGTGTTCATTCCAAACATGTGTTACGACTCTGGATTGGTCGTGTTCTTGGTTTGATTCCTGCTCTGGTATGACCGTCGCGTCTCTTGGAAGGCTTTCCAGAGGGGAAAACCCAATAAAACAGGCCATTAGTCCAAGGTGGAGGGTCTTTTTCCTGAGCATCCTGGTAAGAGGCTCTGAGGGAAGGCCTGCAAGAACCATCAAGGGGATCATCATTGCATTAAGTGACCTAGAGCAGGAAAGAAACTTGATTTCTCCCCTTGTTCTTGCAACTGCAGACCGCGCCCCTTTCCCGTTCCATGGCCTCGGGTGCCAGGGAGGCCTTAAACCCCCACCCATAGCACTACCCTTCCTGTTCCGATATCCCAGAACATCCTGAAAGCCGGTGGTTTTACGGTTATGGTTAGTTCGGAAAAAAAAGCCGCGGAAAACTGCATGGGGAAGATGATGAAGCCCATTAGGGAAGCGGGGGATTTGTTGGACCGCCTCTCCAGTGGCCCTTCCACGTGACAGTGCGAGGGCGCAGGGGGATAATCGTTTATTACGCCATCGGCGGAGAAAAGCCCCAAACGGTTTTATTGCCCCCACTCGAAATGGACGGATTTAAGCGGGCACCCTTGAAAACGAGATTTTCTTGAATAAAATCTGTCCTGATGTGGACGATGAAGATTGTAGCACTGTTGTAAACGAGGATCTTGAGCGCTTGATTTCAAGGACCCTGCCTATATATGGAATCGACATTGGGAGAATGGGGGATTTAGCGAAAAGCTTCACTGACAAATGCTTGGTATGTTATCTTGGAGGTCCTATTGCTCCATGGAAGATTTGCAAAGACTTGGATCGTTGAATTGCTGGATTCTCTTGGGCTTAAAAACTACCCAAGACGTTTTTTTGATTGGGTGGAATAGCGGAAATTCCCTTATTTGGTCAGAGATCTTATCCTGCTCATAAGAGGGATGAGACTTGAAATCCTTGAAAATGCTTAAATTGTTTCAATCAAATTTATTAAGTCAGATCATCACTGAAAATTCTTGGTATGTTACCTTGGAGGTACCATTGCTCCTGGAAGATTTTCAAAGACTTGAATCGTTGAATTGCTGGATTCTCTTGTAGGAATCAGGAATTTTTGCAAGGACTTTTCAGGGAAGTGTCACAGGAATGAATCTTTGTTGTCAGCAGTATTGTTTTAGGGATCTCTGCATCTTTCCAAGACATTTTTTGTTTTTGTGGGATGGGGGAAATTCCCTTATTTTGTCAAAGCTATCCTGCTCATGAGAGAGATGACCCTTGCAATCCTTGAAATATGCTTAAATTGTTTCCATCAATATGCTATAAATACTTACATTGTTTGATATCCACTCGATAAATTGACTTTATATGAATATTTCTAACAAATCAACCTTCCAAGCTGACCAATGGGCCATTGGAGTTTTTTCAACTATTGATGGTGTCCAATTGATGTACACGATAGTCTCAAAGACCAGACTTCATATCCGGAAAGTGTTTTTCTTTATCCCCACACGTTTCTGGGACTAGATTGGTAGTTTACAGTAAGCCCACTAATGCCGTGATAGGGGAAATCCCGTTACAGAATATTGCACGAAACAAATGGATTGCACGCGTGGCTCTTGAATGGGATGGTGGCATTATGATTTCAGTAAAAAGCCTGCGTTATTTCGTTTCGTATTGCTTTCCACAAAATCACTTGAGCTGATTATACGATTGCATACGTAAGTGTGGATGGCTTCGAGGTTGCAATCAACTGTAATCATTCCTCATCAGTACCTCGAAAGACGTGGTTTCGTGCACCTCATTTCGTTCACCAACCAGCCTTTTTTTTTAATGGGTTTATTGCGTCTGCTGAGTCGCTATTTTTGCGCTCTCCGAAATGCGTTTAATTATATGAGCTCTGAGCCCTGTGAAGCCTGGCAACTATCAAGTACATGCCGGTTAATCAATCTGGAGCTATTTCATCTTTTTCCACCAGTCATTCTCCAAGGTTTGGGAATGCTCGATAATGCTGATCTGAAAAAAAGGACTTTTTAATGAAATTTTAAAGGGAGTTTTCGAAGCTATATTTCACTTGTTTTTAATATCATATGAATATTTATTACAGGCCATGTTGTCAGAAATATGTATAACAATGTGTTTATTGCATTGTTTCTTGTATCCTTTCCATGGTGTGTTTGAACCAAACATGCAGACTGTTTCTACTGTCTCTAATGCTTAGTACACACTTGAAACACGAAACAGAAACAGTTTGTGCAAATCAATTTGTCGAAACGTGGTTTCGTGAATATGTTTCCATAAACAGGTTTGCCAAAATATAGTTGTCCACATCATAAACGCATTTCGAAACAGAGGTAATGTTTGTTGTCCATGGATGGCCTGTATACGGTGCCCAAAAACCGGCGTCTGCTCTAGAAAGAAGGGGGCAAATTGGGTCAATGCTCTGCGTCATGGTATACAGGCCTTAAGGGCGCCTTCACCAGCAAACATTGTTTTCTTTCCCGCCTTCACCAGCAAACATTGTTTTCTTTCCTGCCTTCACCGCCTCTTGAGCGATCACCGAAATGTTTTTTATAAACATATTTGCTGAAACTTGCTAGCAGAAACAAGCAGGCTGACTACCATGTCTCTTAAAAACGTAAACAATTTAATAAAAAATACAAATGAGGAGATGGCAACTGAAGTTTGTTGAATAGTAAAGAAATGCTACAAACATTTTCGCACATGATTTGGAAAGTTTTCAACTGGTGCCTAATTTGACATTTTCAATGACGTCAGTGTTAGTGATATGTCCTGAAACTTACTCTTATGTTCTTGTTCAACAAACTTAACATAATCCCTTCATTTGCATTATTAATATGTTGTGCAGAGCTTGCACACTCTGCATATAGCGAAAAATGATTATAATAAATGTCATCTATGTCTATTTGTTTTACATTATTAGTATACATCAAAATGGAAAGTAAATATTGGAATACATGTATCTAAATTATTTCTGTGTTTATTCCTTCGCGATTGTGGTTTAATCTCTTCTATATCTTTTCTAGTGGCTCAGCAACTTTCCCTCTAGCTAATTGTCTAATGTCCCTTGACAATGTCCCAGTAACGGTCAACTTAAGGTGCCCTCTGGGGTTGGGGGCTAACAATTTTTCTTGCTTCTGTGTGCTGTGGTATGGAGTTTTCCCAATCAATGTCTAGGCCCTCTCTGGCTTTGAATGCCTTTTCACCAAACCAACAAATATTTATTCCTTTTTTAATGTTTAGGGCAATATTATTAGAACAACAAATGGAAACGAAATATATAGGGCCTACACAAAATATGCAAACATACAAGATTGTTTTAATGTGGTGGACACGTTATCAAAAATAGTGGCTATAAAATAAGTAATGTAATAAAGGAGCAGCTCATTCCACACAATATCTAAAAAACATCATAAATTGAGGGACAAAACATCAATAGTAAATGGTTACGAAGATGTATAAAGAATTTTCGAAGCAAAATTGCTAAAATTCTGAGCCAACTTGCACAACTCCTGAAAATGTCAGGCGAGCTTTCCTGCTAGTCATTGGTGTAATGCATGATTGCTACCAATCAGGGCATTACTGCACTCAATGGCACTCACACTTAATTAATCAAACTGAATGTTGACATAAGGATACTTTGCACGCACAATCCAACTTCAAGTTTCAATCAGCAGTAATTTTTAAAAAAATCAATGAAATTGGTTTATTAGAGAGAGGGAGAGAATACCACCAGGGACAGTTGTACCTCTTATGGAATTGGAATTGTTATGATTAATGTCCATTGTTATTGTTTATTATGTGTTATTTTATGTGTCTTAAGTAGCAATGTAGAGACCTACTGTAGTAACTTTTGTACCGATCGTTAACCTTCCGCTTGCCATTTCGTCTTGAGTAAAGCTAGATGGCGCTGCTCATAGAGGGGCTCTTGTTGCCTAGGCGCTTCAGCTTAACGACTTTGCCAAATTTGCACAAACAGGAAATTAATTTCATTTTTTTTTTTTTTTTTTTTGGAATGGAGGTTTGAGGGCATTGCATGCGTGGGCCGCAAATCGTTCCAGCATGTTCTGTATTCTCCAAAATTCCGTTATTGCATTTTGAGCGGTTATCATCCGCGGGGTCCACATTATGAAAGCAGGCAAAATCAGCCACAGCGCTCCCACCGCCAACTATATGTAATTTATTTTCTCGATTACGACGAAGAATGCCATTTCTGAGCACAGTCTCGTTTTCATGCAAATGGGAAGCCTCGGTCTTTGGCGACGCATGCAGCCTTCAGCGCGACGCACAGGAATGCGAGGGATGCGCTCCAATGCAAATATTTTATTTGCAATTTGGGATCAGAAGCGCATTTGTCACCGACTCGTAATTTGGATGCGCAATCAATTCGTTATCTTTAGCTTTTGCGTTTTCATATCGTAATTGCCTCGATATGAGAGCTTGGCTTGACCTGGGAGGGAAACAAAACGACTGCACAGGGCTTCAACCCAGCTTCATTTGCCTTATTCACATTCAAGCACCCCCTGGTGGCAGTCAGTTTTCAAAGATGTTTGTTTGTCTGTTGATTTCTAACGTTGACGTATTTCTGCAACACGAGGGCTAAACACCAACGCCAGGAGATGAGCCTTCATCACCTACCTGGAAATGTTGCCTAATAGGGGAGACTTCCACCCCCTTTCGAGGGGTCTTTAACGTGCAGTGAGCAAGGGGTCTACATGGGACCTGGTTTAAACTCTCATCTGAAATGGCCACCACTTAGGGAATTTCTCCCATCCGTAAAAATTTCCACCGACCTCGACTGGGGAGCGAAACCCGCACCTTAAGATCAGAGGTAAGCGCGTAACCCGAAAGAACCACCGGCGTTGAGTTTCAAGATGGCTGCTTACTTTCACACCCAGGGGCGGCCATCTTGAAATGTGGTACATTAATGACGTATGCCGTATTTACTGCTGGGTTCTTGTTGGTATTTTATTCCACTTCGGTTTTTTTTCTCAATTGATTACATTTGTACTACCTACTGTGACTGGTGAAACTGACCTTAGTGGGGTTAAACGTTATTGTATTTCCACCTTCCTCTTCCTTGTCAAAATTGATTTTGGTGTGCATTTCGTTCATGGTCCTTGTCATATCGTTGCCATCAGTGCATTTTTATTGCAAAACTGTTATCTCCACGCGTATTTTTCCTCGCGGTAATGGAGCGGAGAGTGCATCATGCAACAGTATTCACACTTGGTGTCCCAACATGTCTTTGTGCACGTTGCCATGGCAGTTACCCAGTGGACCAAGCCGGCTACCAGTGCTGGTCATGGAACATTAACAAGCTCAAAAGATCTTGCCATGTGCAAGAAGCAACTGCGGACACCAACAAAAAGACCATAATGCCATTGGATGTAGATCCTCTGAGGCCACAGTATCCCTGTTATGCGTGAAGCTCAGGCCCTAGAGGCTTAAGGTTGGATTAGGACATCTGTCCGAACACAATTGCATTGGTTTCACTTTCTTGGCATCGATCTAGGCAACGAGTCTTGCACTCAAACCTTTTGTTGGAATTGATCTGTATTTTTATGCAATTTAAGGAGACATTTGATCTCTAGCCAGGAATGAGAGAAAGGAACTGAAGGAAGAATGGCGACGATGGATAATTTTGAGGAGAGGAAAAAAGATGAGTAATGGGTATTAAGAGCGAATTGTAAAGATGAGAAAGGAAAAAAACAAGGCGTGGTACCACCATCTAGCAGGAGTTATCATAAAATACATTAATAAGTTGGGTTTGGAGAAAGGAAACAAGGAAAAGGGGAACGTTTCTGAAGGAAATGAGGGGAAAAGAGAAGGGTAAACAGATGGAGACCGATTTGCAGAAAAACCAAAGATAAGAAGGAAGAAAGAATAGGGAAGAAAATGTCATTAAATTAGGAGAAGCAGGATGTTGGAAGAGCAAATAAAAGGAAGCTAAACAGGATGTTGGAAGAGCAAATAAAGGGAAAGGGAAGAGTACTAGGTCACTGGTATGGACAATTGATAAGGAAGGGAGAAGGAGAACAAATAGGGAAACAAGGAAAAATTCCTTAGGACGATAGTATTGGAATGATTAAGAAGATGACAGGACAAGTACAGGAAATATGATGTATATGTAATCAGTGGTGGACTGGCCAGGGTATCTGGTTGCTCGTTGGCAATTAAGTCTTTGGGCCCCCATAAAGATTTCCACCATTTATTTAATTTTAAATTTATTTAAAAATTCGATTGTAACAATCTGAATTTACATTTAGTATTTATTGTATGCTAACAATAATCTTTACTTTTTCACTCAAATATGTTTTTAAGAAAATTGTGTTTATTTCTTTAAAACATATAAATGATGAGCTGGTCCATTTTGTCTTCTGACAACCAATATTTTTATACAATCTCTCACTGTATGAAATTAGACAGTTTGAGCATGCCGCACATTTTTATACTTACCTTAACGTTAGCGACGGAAAGGGAGGAGTCACGCATTGAATTACCCAATGAACTAATTGAACGTAATGGGTGCGCATGCGTGGTTCTTCCCTTCCCGCCGCTAACATTAAGGTAAGTATGAGGTAAACAATAGAAGAAAAAGAGCGAAATAGTGGGATGCCATTTGGGGAACAGAAGTAGATAAGAAACATGAGGGATAAATATTGGAATGAACTGGAAAAGGATGAAATTGGAATTGCCCAATGCTTGGAAAAAGACAGGAAAAATTGGAAAAGAACAGGTGGAGGAGGAAAGGGAAAACGTGCAAAAGAGTAAATTAAGATAAAGGAAAATTCCAAGATGGAGAAGAGGGTACTAAGAATTGGAAAAAGGCAAAGGAGGCGGATGGAAAGGAAGAATTGCAGAAGGAAGGAGGGGGAGATAAAAGAAAGCGCTTCGCATAGACAGGAATGGTACTTCAGTCTTTGAAGTTTTTTCCTTTTCTTGCGCCGATGCCACGGATCCCCTGCAGAAGCTCCACCGTGGGGGGGTGCGTCCACCTCCGCCAAGCGCACCCCCAAAACGTACTTCTCTCTTCATCTTTGTATCGGGGAAACAGCTTGAATATAACGCACTTTTCTGCATCAGCTTTTCGAGTGTATCAAAAGCATCGATCCACTGCAATAGGGCAGAAAAGAAGGGAAAAAATATATAATATGTGGCTTACGGCGTCTATTTTTCGAGAGGCGCCATCCACCCCTCTCTTTTTGCCCTTCCAACGTGCACCCCTGATGCTTTTCCCACCACTTCCAAGAGCTGGAAATCTTCCATTTGAGCAGAAAACGTCGCTTTTTGACGAAATTTCTCGCATTTAGTCCCGATTTCCTTTAGTGCCACGAGATTGCAAATGGCGCCCATTCCAGAGTTGCTTCTGCAGTGATTTGTGCTTGGCAATTCCGCTATTGTGCTGACATTGCCTCGTGTGCCAATCTATTATGCACGATGAAGGAGGAATCGCTCGCTAAAGAGGCTTCATATCCTTCGCATCTGTTGAATTTGTAATGCGTTCTGGATGGGGGCAGACCGATATTCTTCTGGGTCTCTGTAAGACACTTAGGAGAGAATTAATCATGGAAGCTGGGCAGTGAATTGAGTGTGGAAAGAGCAATAGCTACTTAAGTGAACAATCATGTTATAAGGTCGAATACAGCGAGGGGAGGTTCATGGGGTCTGCAAGTTACCCCCCCTCCCCCCATTTTCTTGTTTTTAAAATTTACATTTCTCAAAAAATTGTGTTGGTTAGGTTAGGTGTGACTTGGTATTCCTTATTAACATTTTTCAAAAATAAATATCTTGTTAGTGACCAATTTGAAAATCATTGAAGTATTTTCAATGTGGAATCTGCAAATGTAAGATTTATTGATAAAACTTGTATACAAATTTTTTGCATAAACTTAAGCCTAGAGCATATTATTGGCATGAAAATCTCCCAACAATAGTGTTAAAATGACTGCACTTGCAAAGTGTTTGTTCTTTATAGCAGAATAATGCATCATCTTACAGGTTATTCTTTGAAAATGTGAAATTTTAAGTATAAACAGGCTTTATGCATTATTTTATATGTTAGTAGTATTAGTATTCTGGAAAGTGTGTCCTGAATGCTAAATGTTGAATTTTATATTCATGTTGAGTTCTTGAATAACATGAGCTCCCAGTAATGTTTTGCACAATACAGTCGAACCCTCTTAATTGCACAGACCGTATTCTTCATGCCCTGAACTTTTGCACATGATGTGAACCCGGTTAATTGCACAATTTGTTTTGCATTTTGCAAATGTTTCCCATAGCTATTCTTGCCATTTGAAGGATTTTAGCAAAAAATTGAGCCAGGATTACTGCAGTTAAGCAAAGCCTGGATAATTGCATAAACCGGTTAATTGCACATTTGCGATCGGCTTGCCGGGTCTATGTGCAATTACGAGGGCTCGACTGTATTGAGTTTTGGGAAATGCCTCGCACACTTTTATAACGTTACTAATTTTGGCCATAACTCACCTTTTTCTGCAATTTTTGCGCATTTTGACACTTGTTCCCTTTCGCCATCTCCATTTACACCAAGGGTCCTGGTGTACTATGACGCCTCCAAAAGCATCATTAGGGAAAATTGGACTGGCTCGACAATGGGACACCAACACTGTCGTTGGGAATTTGAATTTTTAACGAGTTTTGGAATGGGATGTGGGAGATCGTGCACCAATCTTGAGGCCCATCAAGGGATGGCGAGCGATGCGATCTCAAATTATTGCTGCTGCTGTTGCCCGATATTGATTGGAAATAGGAGGCATTGTCACTGCAAAAACGCAGAGGGAAACAAGTTATCCCCACGCTTACAATGAATAAATTGGTGATGGAAAAATTTGATTTTAAAAAACTTGTTTGGGTCTCCCTTTTTTAATGGCTGCAAGCTGGGGACGACTGCCATGACAAATTATTGCAATTGATGGAGCAGGTTGCTTGGGATTATGGATGCAAAGTCACTGTGCCCAACTTATGCAAGTTGGATTGGACCTTTATACAGAGTGAAATTTGTCAAAATATATATTAGTCACGTGATGATGTCCTTGTCTATAACTTCAGCATCGTTGGTTGTAGCGTTCTAACGCCAAGTAGTTTTTGAGTTAGTAATATTCTTAACCTTGACTAACCACGGTCCGCTAGCCAATCACTTTGTATATACCATAAAATCTAAAAACATTTCCAATATGGCTTTGTTTAATGCATAGTACAGACCGGAGCAAACATGAAACATAAACATGGTCTCGGTAACATGTTTACGATGAAAATCTTCTCGCCAGTTTTCTGCAATCTTTTTGCAAAACAAGCATGTTTGAGGGAACACCGAAATGTTTGCTCAAACATTTTTTTTTTAAAAAAGATTGCTGAAACTTGATTGCAGAAAACTGGTAAGCAGCTTTTTAGGCGGTTCGTATCATAGTAAAAGAAAATGTTTGCTAGTCATGGCGCTCCTAACAAGACCTGTATACCATGACGTGGAGCATTGACCCAATTTGCCCCACGTGCTTTCTAGAGCAGACGCCAGTTTTTGGCAATTGTATACAGGCCATCAACGAACAACAAACATTTCCTCCGTTTTGAAATACGTGTTTGATATGGATACTATATTTGGACAAACCTGTTTATCGACATATGTTCTCGAAAACACGTTTCGACAATTGTATTTGCAGAAACCAAGTTTCTGTTTCGTGTTTGCTCTGGTATGTACTAGACATAGAAGTTTGTCAACCACGTACTGGTCTATCTAAAGCTTTTTTTTTGCATCACCCCAAACAAATTGAGGATAAAAATGACTGAAAACGTTCTGTCTCAGGTAATCTTCATGATAGCTTCTGTGAAGTAGCAGTGGAGTATTTGCAGATGTGCAATGTTACCTCTATGCAAATGAGTCTCAAGATGGCTACTATGTAGCTGCTGATTAGCGGGCGCCAGGGACGCCAACAGGAGTGCCGTACTTTGGCCAATCCACCCATAGGCACATGCTCGAGAAAATTGGATTGCATGACATTAGACTAACATTCTGCCAATTTTTTTTTATTTACTTGGAAAAAAGGAAATGTAGGGTTTTAAAGTGATTGAGGTTCATTTGCGAAATGGAGCGCTGTTGGGTGCTTTATGTGCACTTTTATTGCCGCCCTGGCAACGAAAAGTTTTTGAGAGATTACCCTGGCCAGGGTCGTTTGTCGCTTAACGACGAACGAACACGATCGAGGTGCTTAAACCTAAAGGTGCCCATAAACGAATGCGTAAAATGTAGAGATTCCGTCATTTCCGTTTCAAGTTTCGTCTTCTTGCGTCTCTGCATGCGTCTTGGCGCAAGGAGGAGGTTGCATGGTGAGAAACTTGTCAAAAGCCTCTAACTCAGTGGTTCTTAACCTTTTTGGAGGTACTGACCCCCCACCAGTTTCATATGCCCTTCACCGAACCCTTCTTAACCTTTTCGAACCCTTTTCAATATAAAAACAAAAACATAATTTGACCTCCACCGAACCCGGGAGACCGACTCACCGAACCCCTGGGGTTCGATCGAACCCAGGTTAAGAACCACTGCTCTAACTGATGTATCAGTAACAGTGGTTAGCCAGACATGACGGATCAATTATGGATGAATCATGCATGGTCCATTATGTGCAGAAATTCCTCCCAATGACCCATGTGTTGGCGCTATGTAACGTCAGTGGTGGAGGCGCCACTTACCACCTGGCAATTGAGTTGAACAGACAGTCTTGACCAGTAGTGTTTGGTGAATAAAGATCATACTTTCACAGTCACAACCTAGTTCCGATTACAACAGGCCCATTGTTGCAAATGCAATGTCTTTTGCCACCTCAGTAAGCTCTGCAAGATAGAACTTAGAGCTTGCCACAGGTGTAGGGGCATTTAGCGTCTTCTTATGTTTATTTTTCATGTAGTCCTAATCCGATATTGGCAATACCAGAACTTGGGGAACTGACATGTTTGGTTTTTTTAAAAAAATAGTAACATTATTTCTGAAGACTAAAATGTTTCTGTAGTTTTTAAAAAACTAAAGCAAGCTTAAGAAGAATTTTTCTACTTACTTTTGCTGACCTCAACTTGTTTTGGCTTAATATATCATGTATGAGGACGTTCTGGTTTCATGGTTTAACACAGCCTTAACTAGGATTAATTAGGATGCGCGGTTTACGCTTCAGCAGTAATGCGACATGTCAAGCTCGGTTAACCGATTTTAACACAAATGCGACAATCTTGAATTTGGGTGTAACTACCCAAACCACGAGGAATTAAAATGAATCGGGCATTGTCCATTAGGTGCAGAAATTCCTCTCAATGGCCCTGTAGTGGCGCTATGTAACTTCAGTGGCGGGGGGCGCCACTTACCACTTTTCAATTGAGTTGAACAGATAGTCTTAACCAAACACTTGGTGGATACAGATCATACTATCACAGTCACAACCTGTGTGAAGACTGTAGATACAGTAGAGTACTTGTTTTCTTATGTTTGGGCATTGTGATGTCACGAGGAATGCTAACGAGTGATTTTCTTTTCTTTTCCAGGTAAGCATCCTCAAATTTGATTCTTGATGCAATTTGCAGAATACTTGTGCTGATAATTGACTGATGATGTACTTACCGGATGCGCTGTTCTTATGACCAAAAACGAAGAAACGTGAGTCCACATTTTGATGCAAATACCTGCAAACGTTTACTGAAATCTTTGATGCAATCATTTCTTGGTTTTGAAAGGTTTTTTAAAACTTTTGCTTGATCTCAGTAGCATGTGACGTCCTATATGCACGTCATGAGGTTGGGCCACTTTAAGAAAAACAGTTTAGTTTGAGAGGAATGAAGTCCTTATGGAGAGTATGTTTGCTTTTTTTGGTTTTTTTTGGAAAGAAGTTCAGTTACGTTGAAGAGAAAGTTAGGTTCTTGAGGTGAAACTCTGCTCTGTGGGGAATTCGTTGGCATCATTTGCAAGGAGGTTGGTGCAGTGAAGAGGAAAGCTTGATATATTTGCAGAAGGTTTTTTTCAAGGAGAAAGTTAGTTTTGACACAGAGGTCGACCATTCCTTTTGCAACGTCTTAAATGCTGCTTATTTTGTTAAAGTTTCAGTAAGTGATAAAACTATTTAGTAAGATTCTTTATGTTAAAGTGCTGGAATGGAAGCCGTACCAAGAAGTTTCAATAAGACAGATAACTAGCTCCAGAAGCAAAAATATGGAAAATTATATTTGCAAACTGATGGAAAATGATCACAAATTGGTAAACTAATAAGTAATTAATCATAAACTGATATTTTCTGGTTACTGCTTTCTAAAATCACCTGTCTACAATTAATTAACAATCTGTGATTTTATAGTAAAGTTTCAAAGTGCTATAATAAGAAATCGATTGGCAATTAAGTGCTAGCTTTAATGACGTAATTAATTAGTTGTGTGTTTCGTATCCTTTTAACATCAGCTCACCTTTGTAGGTGAGTCCTGTAGGTGAAACCTTGTAGATTAATCCTGTACGTGGTGAGGAAATTTGTTGGGAAATTTTGAGTATGTCCATTTGTGAGTTTACAAATTCAATGGAACATACTTGGAACAAATATAATCAATATTAACTCAGTTCCTGCATCTGCTTATAAATCAATACTAAGGCCATATACGTACATTGTGGGACTCGCCCACTTGGCAATTGGAATTATAGATGTTGGATTTGTTTGTATTTTTTGGTAATAATAATAGATATAAATCAATCAATATTCTTGCAGTTAAGTTACTTTTAAGTTTTAAGAGGATCGAACCTTGATTCATTTAGAGTTTAAGTTCAATTTGAGATAATCGCCTTTTGTGAATGATTCTAAATTAAATCTGGCGACTTTCTGGACGAGGGTCTTTAGTTTGAAGTAGGGAATGAAGTTGAGGACGTCCTTTTTGAATGGCCCCTGAGTACGAGATGGTACGTAATTGAATTAAAGTACCAGACATTGGATTCCCTAGTATGAAGGTTGCTTTTTTTTTTAAAAGAGTCTGAAAAGGAGAAAAATCCTCCTGGGGAAACTGGCCACGTTGCTTGCGTGTGGCCATTTTTGTTGAAATTCCTCCTGAAACTCATTACGAAAACGCTTACCCCAAACGTTGCAGCACACCTTCCGCGCCATGAGGGGGCCGCGTGGGTGGATGTGCCGTATATCGCACGGCATAACTGCATGGCACATAATACATATTCTCCTTTTCATATATCATCCAGTAAGCCTGCTCTGGTGACACTTTCCGGTTTTCGTCTTCCTGCCGAGCCTGCTGCGTCATGCAGTTTCATTACGTTGCCTGCGTCTTTTGCGGACAATCTGCTGGAATGTATTTTTTTTTCTTCCATTGCTGAGGGAGGATGTGATGCATGCCTCCCGACCTCGGACCGTGGGCTACTCTGGAAGGATGGTATCCACCGAAAATGATGGCAATCGGCGCCCGAGATGGGAGGTTGATGTGCATCGCCCTTTGCAACAACCCCCAACAGACGTTGGAGGCTTTGCCTATTGGATGACGAGGATGCTTTTTCAGCAAGTCAGCACCACCTGAGTCACGGCTGATACATATTTTGGAACACCATTTGGGTTTGTGTCCGGAATTTCTTCTAAGATGATGTGCCTTGAAGAAAGATTAAGCGCGGATGACCAAGGAATAGTCCATCTTGGACTACCAAACTTACCTGGTGGAAAAATGTGGTGATCCATTCATGGGTATGTCTTGATTGATGGACATGCCAATAATTAGAAATAAATATATAATGGATACACTAGGAATTGGAATAATGTGGACATCAGGAATTGGAATAATGTGGACATCAGGAATTGGTAGAATGTGGACATCAGGAATTGGTAGAATGTGGACATCAGAAATTGGTAGAATGTGAACATCAGGAATTTGTAGAATGTGAACATCAAGGTATTGGAAGAATACGGACATCAGGGATTGGATAGATAGATATTTCAGAAATGTTGGAAACATGTTGACAATGCCAATTTTTGTGAAACAAAATGGTTATCTCCACCTTTGCCCATTCCTCTCTCAAGAGTACACTATCAATGTCCACTCTCCCTATCCATATCAGCCAGTAGTGGTGTTTTACACCACGGCTCGTAATAACGCTCTCAATTATCACATGATCATTATCAATAAAAAAAATCCTGAAGAGGGAGCGCCACCAGCGTCGCGTGGAGACGTTCTTGTAGCTAGTCTTGGACAGCCCAAGATGGAAATTGAATTTGTCAGGGGCTCTCTGCAGCGCAGAATGTCGCGGATGCTCACCGACTTAATTAAATAGCGCCGTAGCGTTGATTGCGGTTGTCACTATCGGCAGCAAATGCGCATCCTGATTAAGAATCAGGGGAATTGACTCCGGTGCAGACGAGGTGCACTGCTTATTGATGTATGCCGAGGAATTTTGCCATGGCAAAATCAGAGTTCCTCACGCCTCATCCATTTTAATACGTGCCACAGCCATGAATAGGGAGGAAAAGGAGTTGGGGGAGATTCATGATTTGATGGAATCAGGAGGGCGTGATAGGTGCTGCCATGGATTCCGACAGGATCCCGGGGAAGAAGGCTAATATATAAACATTGATATGAGATAATGGGGGTTGTCGGGGCTTGATGGGGGATGTCGAGGGAGAGGGTGTGGAGAAGACCAACACTGGAGATGATATCGTATCGAGATGCGGTTCTGCTGCGACAGGTTGTTGTTGTAGTACTTTTCTGGATGTGGCGACGTCAAAGATATTGTGGGTCTAGACGAGGCGATTGTGCCTTTGGAAGTCACTGGATTTCTACAAGATGCAAATGTAATTTTTTCTATTTCTTGCAAATTCACTGAGAGAACATTATTATGTAGCAAAACTTGTAGATTTCCAACCCAGTTTTTCTTTATTAGTTGAAAACTGTTTATCATGCATCAAGTTGATGCATGGTAGAAACAATAATATCCTGCAATTCAACAGATTAGATTTAGTAACAACTTTTGGAACATCATTTGGATGTTGCATTTCAGAGGTCTGTGGTGCTGCAGAGGTCTATGTAGCTGCAGAAGTGACGAGTACTTTGACTTGTGTAAACAGGTCTTTGATAATGAGATGGAGTGTTGGAATGTGATAGCCAACTTTCTCAAATGTCTTACAGAATTTGTGGTTGGATGTGTGGACATTTTGAAAAATCAAAAGTTCTTGGAATTAGTGGAATTTGCAATTAGTCTTTCAAAGTGGAACAAATGTTTGAATCTATAATTACTAACCGTTACTTAATTACCAACTATCATTATTTTGGTAATCGTTTTCAAATGTCAGATGGGAATACCTTTGATAAATCGTTAATTATTTTGAGAACTTGGAAGTGCTAGAATGTAATGAAGTCCTCTCTGAAGGACACTCATGCAAATCATGAAGCTCTTAATTTTTTAAACCAAGAATTCGATATCTTCCTCAACTTCATGCAAGTCATTTAATCTCAAAAGCAGTCAAGTTGCTCAAGAAAAAAAATCTAGTATTTCTTGATTAAATTGTCTTGAACACATACCTAGTTGAAGCTATTTGAAAACGCGTCATCAAGTCACTACAAAAACTCCTCCATTTATTTCTGAAAATGGATAGTCAAAATCATTTAAAAGCAATCACTGAATGTCTTTAAATTTTTTGGACAACATTCGATGGAAGATTTGTTGCACACATATATGCTGCAAAAATTCCAAATGGGAATAAGTTCCTATATTTGTCTTGCAAATGGGCACATGAATTTTTGTGTTTATCAATGAAGAAATCTCAAATTGCTTCGCAGGGATTCTCTTCAGCATCCTACATTTTTTTATGAAACCTCCATGACATCGTATTTGTAGCCATGATATTCTTGAAAATATCCAGTTGTCCAAATGACAACTACATCCCTAGACTACAAACTAAGAATGTTTCCAAAAAGTCCTTGTTGTCGGAATGCTGAATTTGTTGTGTCGGATCAGTCTTTAGGACTCATGATTTCATCTGTCCAATTAAGGGAATCTGGGAGGGGAATTTCCCTTTGTTTTCTCAACACCGCTGTCCTTATCTAGGGCTGACATCATCCAAGCCATACCCGGGTGAGATGATCGTTGATCGCTGATGGTTTTTCTCCATTTCCGGTTCTGATAGGGATCAAGGATCGTTAACATTCTTCTGTGCACATGTAGATACTGAGCAGATGCGATCGTCGATAACCGAAACAAGAGTTTGTGGCTATGTTACCATGAAACAGAGGTGGCGTAGTTCCTGCCAAACAATGGTACTGGTTTTTTTTTGTTGTAAATCCTCATTATATCCTGTTTTTTAATCCCAATAGTTGATTTTATTGTTATTACATTTCGAACAAACTCTGGAATGCCTGTGTCCATCACCATACTCAACTTATCAATTCCATGTATATTTTATTTTCTGTACTACTGTAAAGTTGGATGGTATGGGACATTTACTGGCATTAATCGAATTTTCAAAATTATGCCCTTTATACTTTGACGTACAGGTCAATTTATTGAATTTTACACGCCTTGAATGTTAGTTATGTGAATATGAAACATATTTAAGTAAAACTAAACTTTGCTTATAGTTTAAATTTGTCGAAAATCACACTTTGGAACTTCCCCAAACATGCTTTTCTGCAATTTTGATCATTTTTCTTCTGTACTTTCTTATTTAACTCGAAAGGTGTAGGTACTTAAGTATTTTTGTATTATTTTTTGGTTATAAAAGGTTTAAAGCAGCTGGGAACTTTGTATTTTGACAATATTCATGTCATAAGTATATTAACTTCATAAATGGACGTTAAACACCGTATGTGGCAATACATGTTTTTAGACATTTATGGAGAATATCATGTATGGGACATAATATGCCATATTTGGTCCAATTACCTTTTCTACTTGGGATGCTTTGAAAAAACACCCTGTCCCAAAGTATCCATAGTATATGCATGGTACTATGACAGGTGGCGCCATCATCTGTGGGTCATGTTTTGAATTCATTCGTTTGATGGCGCTGCATGGTAGTCAAATAGTTGGGATATGAACCCCCTGGCTTTTATGTCTTCATTTAATATTCCCTCCTTCGTGTTCTGGCGGCCATTTTGTGCAATGTCCCAAGTTTCCAAAATGGGGGAGCTCGTGGCGCCCCAACGCGCCCGTAGTTGCTAGGCAACCCCAGCCATAAATGGCCCACCTTTCGACACGATCGCTGCGGTCCCCCATCGTTGTTGGAACGTTAATCAGGCGTTAATCAATAGTCTGTTGCCTTTAAAGAACTGTTTGGGTGTTTTATGTTTTCCGTTTGCGTTAAGTGATGCCGCGCAATCGATGATCGTGCGGGATCGCAAACAGTTGCGGAGCGGTCATTTATGGTTTTGGAACTGCTAATGGCCATCGGTTATCGTGTCCTAAGAACTAGGGCATGTGGGGTATAACACCTCTGTGGGAAAACACTCTGACATGAAACACCCCTGCTGGGAAATTGGATGTAAGAAACGTGTCAGAGGCCATTCTGAACAATGGAATGTTTATGACAATCTTATGATTGTGATTTGTTGTCATTTTTAAGTTTCTGATAAGGGTTTAATTTTTGTTTGCATTAAGCTATAGGGGAGACTGGGGAGCATTGAGACACTGTTTACTAAAACATTTATTTGCGAATTCGATAATTGTCCTATTAATTTAAAATTGTAAGGATAAGTTTGCTACATAGATTGTTTTATAGTAGTAAGTGCCCCCCTTACCCCATGTCTCAATGCTCCCCAGTCTCCCCTACATGTATAAGCATTCGAAGTTATAGTTCTATTTTTCATTCTTGAAAACTGCTGAAAAATTCTTGAATGTTCCGTCAGTATCATGACAAAAAAATGTGTTTAATAGAAACAACTAAACAACACTTATAATGCAACGAAGTGCTGGGAGTATTTTTTATAAATGCATTCATTAGTTATAATTAGAGCATCTTTTTAAAATTTCAATTTTTTCACTATAGGCTCTTTATGGTATACATAATCTACAGTTGCAAACAATTGTTTAACGAATAGTTTGTCTTTGGAAGCGTGTTGTTTGAAGCAAATGTTCCAAATTTAAAGTTTCAAAAGCATGGTCTTAATTTCTACAGTATAAATTTTAAAGTAAATTTCGCTGTTTTATTGTAATGTTTGGATAAGCACTGCTTTTGGTATGGTAGCAGAAATGAGTTTTTATAATAGTACATGTATGTGTAGAAGTTAATTCATTGTTAATATATGATGTCATTTATTTAAAGAAAACGAACGTTTTCAATTAGAAGTTTGTTAGAAGTCAGTTTCATTCGAAACTGCACATTGGAATAGTATAAATACCATAATATTGAATTTCCGCTATTAAATAAATTATACGATGTATCAAATTAAACTAAATGCAAGACGAAAAATGCATCTGCCGCCTTAAGGGAAAATGAGCAATGCCAAATACATAAAATCATTGCTTTGTTTCAAAGACAAACATGGCATTGGTCTGTATCAATATTAAGAAAAACTAAAAGTGACATCTGTATGCATCGATTTTGGATAAGTTTCATTGACCTCTTGCTTCCATAAAAAAAACCTGATGCTCACGGCTACGAGATTTTGATAGATTTTTGTTTACGAAATTTGATTAAAAAATTGTGGCTAAATAAATGTAATTCCTCAAGGCTCTTTAATGAAAAAATCACATTGTCGTCTCGAATGTAATAAATACCATTGTTGAGATGGACTCCATAATTTCAAATATAAGCCACGTACTGGACAAACTTTTTTCACTATAACGAAAACTGGATTGTCGAAAAACGTAATGTTGAGAATAATCACAAAATAGTTCATGTATTTGGTTAACTTGTTGACATCATTAAATTATAAAGCCCAGTCTAGACTATCCAAAATCACGGAGAAAAAGCAGGGTTTTCAAAACATGTTTCCAAAGATGTTTGCTCCGTCATCGACAAACATTGCATTTTTGTGAAAAAAATCGATTTCTGACCTTTGCGAAATGCATATAGAACTTCTACTCGCAATTTGGAGTTATGACAGACAGACTGCGGAAAAGAATCCAAAACCGCAATTCTGGTTATTATTTTTGTACTAGCCCAAACGCAATTTGGTCCATTTGTCGAAACGGTCGTTGTTGTTGAGCCGGATTTGCGGAACTCTTCCATCAGCAGTCCATAATTCCTCTTATCGATGGAAATGCGATTCCAGAAATAACTGGCCAGATTTGGTCGATTGATAAATGCGAAAGACAATATTTCACCGTTGGACGATGGCCGCTTGCCCGCCTAATGGCATCTGTAGGCAGTTTGTTACATCCTCTTACAATTACGCGATGCCCAATCCCCGAATTTATGATTTTCAAAATGCCCATTCCGCTCAATTACTTGCTCGACTCATAAGAGATAAACGAGGCCGCTTTGGGAGGAGGACAAATGGCCGAAGTTTGACCAGGCAACAACAACAGGAAACGACCTCTTGGGACACTGCCATGCCCCTGGGTGCATGTGTCCGTTTTTCTGAGAAATTCATACGTATTATGATAAGTATATTCTTCTGCAGAAAATGGTATGAGTGTATGGTTTATGCAAATGGTAGGATGGGGTAAATAGGGGTAAGGTCCTTCGGGACCCTGTCACACTGCTCATACTCAACATAAACTCAACATTGTGTATCATTCTTCTAAACTTGCTACTCGATTATGTCTTGCATTTCATTAATGTGTTTTATGCATTGGATGTAGTCATGAAATGGATTTCATCCTAGCTGAAAATAACTATCCTAATCTATGTGCATGTCTTAAAACATGATTTTTGGTAAGCATGCACTTGTGTAATTACTTGTGCAGATACACTTTTTTGTCCACTTCTGAATATACTTTCTACATGATACATTTCTAAAATTTAATTTTGCAAAACGACATGTTTTAAAACATGTTGTTTTATTTTTTCTGAAAAAGGCAATTTTTAGGGTAATTGTAGTTGGATTTTCATGCGAGGGAGGCATCTGTATTTTATCGGTATTGGTATCAACGCCTGCATAATATTCTTCAAGTCGTTTCAGCATTGCACTCCAAAGGCGTGTTTTCGAGGGGGTTCATTGTAAGCTCATTAATGAAAGCGTCGTTGCTGCTTTCGGGCAATTAAATGTGATTTAAGACAATATGGTAATGGTGAATCAGTCGCTGAGTAATGCATGGGGGGCGCTTTCGCTCCCATCGGCCCCTGGCGGCCACTATCTTGACAACCAAATGGGAAAAGATAGCAGACATAGCCTTATTTATGCACTCGGATTGATAAGGAATGACGTCAGAACTCGGAAATGCTTATTTTATGCATTGGACTTTTGGTCTGGTCCCTACTCCTGGTTGCGCCAAAGCTGCCCTATCCAGGAATGCTCATGTCTGCCACTTGGGTTGCTTATCCGTCTATTGAGTCACAGCCCCTTGAATCTAGAATTAGCATGTCCTAGAGCGAATCCCTTAGGTCTTGGGAGGCTGACATGTTATCAATGGTCAGTGTTATTCAGATTTAGTATCTCTTATTCTAGAAGGCCATACGCCACTAGGTGGTGCTGAACACGAGTAAAGCTGATATTTGCATGCCCAGCTTATTAAAATGTCTGTCGAGCCGCACATGTTCTTCATAATACACTTGAAACGGTTACCTAGAACATGTTATCAACACAACACTACACTACTCAAGCCTACACGTTCATAAAATGCCTCATTGTCTTACTACATGTTTTTTTAAACGTGTTGAGTGATAAGATTACCTAGATTCTAGAACATGTTCTCAGCACTTTTATACACAATGCTAAATTTAGTATTACAAGTATGTACAAGTTCATAAAATACCTCAATGCCATGTCTAGTTTTTTAAAACTGGTGTCGCGAGTCGAACATGTTCTTTGAAATGCATTTGAAACGATTACCTAGAACATGTTCTCAACAATTCATGCGCATTGCTGATTTAGTATCGCATAACTATGAAGAGAAATATGCAGCAGGATGTTGCACAAGCTTTTCCTACCTGAACTTTTTAAGACTCACCTTTAAACACGTTCTATAAACATGTCCAGTTACAGATACATTTTTATTAAAGACAGACCCTCTTAAACGTGTTTAAACGAATGCTTTGAACAACACGTACTTGGTAGTAAATCTGGGTGTAACATCTCTGAAATATTGCACATTGACGTGTTTTACCATGTTTCTGTTTTCAAAATGGCGGCGCTGCGTTCAACGAACCGTTCCTCGTCAGGGTACAAGATCCGACCAACCCCGTTTAATCAATTTTCATTAAGGCAAATCTCTCTGCCTGAGGAAAGTTTAATCCACTATTTGGAGAATTCGGGAAATTCCTTTTGAACTCGTTGTCGGGCCTAATTGGAACTCGTTAAAACGCTGCCTGAAGGGAAAATCCCTTTCCATTTATCAGGTTATCCCACGTTTTGCTGCGAGATTCGTACCTTTCTATCAAGCTTTTTTTTGGATGCTTATGTTACGGATTTCCATGGTTAGGCCCGCTTGCTCATTTTATCCCCTCGGATGAAAAAAAGTCGAATTAAACCGTGAAAAACATATATTTGGCCAAAGAAATTGCTGCGAGTTGGGAGGTCCGATGAAGAATTAAAACCGGTAAAAAATGGCATCCGCTCGGTCTCCTGAACAATGCCAATTGTTGTGGCCATTTTTTGGATAAACGAGTTTCTGGCATTCTGGCATCTCGACCATTTTGGACTCGCCATCGTCTTGTTTTCGAAGGCTTTTCTTCGTGTCATGCCCCGTTGAGCTGCATTCAGTAGCTGGTTGGGATTGGCGTTTTTTTATCCTGCAATATCTGCAATGGTTTTTAACCAGCCTGTTGCTGTATTTTTTATTTAGATGGTGTCTCAGGTTTGTCACTGAGGTGTGAGAAACACTGTTCTTAACTTGAAGAGTTGTCAGTGATGCCTGTTGTTGTCAACATGGTTTTGAACATTTTTTAAAGTGGCATCTTGATGTACTTCGCCTTTTGACTTCTGTAAAGTTGCATTGAACCTCTGCATTGTAGGCTTTGGTCTCTTTCCTGTTGCATTTCAACTTATATGTGCGATTGCTTTTCACCTCATGTGCTGTTGCTTTTCAACTCATGTGCTGTTGCTTTTCAAATCATGTACTGTTGCTATTCACTTCATGTGCTGTTGCTTTTCAACTCATGTGCTGTTGCTTTTCAACTTGTGCTGTTGCTTTGGACCACCACCACCACCAGTAGCTACTAATACTGTTGACCCAGACCATCAAAGTTTTAGCCTTCCAACAAAATGCAATGCATTCGTATTGTCAACTTACCAGCTGCCGCCCATTAATATTGTCATTCAGATTCATTTTTCATTTTTTTGAAAAAAATCTCCCATTTTCTCGCATTATCCCGAAGATTGATGGCGCTCCTTCGAGAGGAGCTCCATGTTTCGTCCAATTGACAACCTCGCATGCATTGAAGGAAAAACAATACGTAATTGATGGACGAACCTCAAGACACAATTAAATTGATGGAAACGTCTCGAGACGTACATAAAACAACTTTTTTAGTCGCAGGTCAATGCCGCCTATTTTCACACTTTGGTCGGTATTAATTGGGCAACGTCCACCATTCACGTGTTTTTTAGGCATAACAAATCGTTCGTTTTTTATATTTTGCACTTGTCACCTGGCACCTGGACGCGAAAAGCGATGGTCAATTTGTCAGCTCTAATTGAACTTTCTTGTAAGTTTTAAAAGTTGTTTGCACGAAAAACCACCTGGGATTTTCCATCGTCGTAAGCGAGGTGTGGCTTTGTTTGATCCGACTTTGAAATGGAATGGGAAACGTCAATAAGAAAAGTAAATTACTTATATAATTAATTGAATATAGAGGAATTTGGATGGAATGAAAAATCGAAAACTCCTGTGTATACACTTCTGAAATACGCTATTGTTATCATACAAGGAATTTCTATTTGAGTTCTAGCAGCACGCAAATACTGTGTTTATATAAGATGTATTACACAACAAATGTATACGTGGGGACATCATGTAGTATGTCCCATCAAGGGACAAATATGACCCATATATGGCTATATAAGGCCCATATATGTCTAATAGCAGGCGCCATATATGGCGATATATTCGCTTCGCTTCGTCTTTCACCTAGAAGCGGAAAAACCCAGACTTCCGGCGCAACCGGAAGTATGTTTTGCTCACTGTTTTGCAAGTAAAACCAGGTCATCTTGGGTCTCAAAATGATCGTCCTGGAACGTGGATCCTAGAGGCAGTTTTTTTAAAATCCAACGACCCACCGCTGGATGACGATATATGGCTTATATTTGGCCGTATAGGAGCCCTATTTGGCCCAATAATGATAAATGCATGAATGATATGTGGCCCTTGATAAGAGATGCCCACACATGCTCTATACACCCAATATGCATGTCCCCTCAAAGGCCAAAAATGGCCGATAAATAGATCAGATATGGACCATATATAGTTCATATAGTTCAAGGCCTGTTGCAGGCCTTTTGGTATGAAAAGTTGTACCACTCTGAACTAGACTCAAGTCCACTGTCCGCAGGCTTGTGTGGAAGGCCTGTTGCAGGCCTTTTGGTATGAAAAGTTGAACTAGACTCAAGTCCACTCCATGACTTCCAAGCCATCATTGGAGTTGAGAAACACCTTACTTACTGACATGTCTGGAGTGATTTTCGAATACTTTGAGTTTTCCAAATCTACGACCAGTTGAACGCGGCGGAACCAACGATGAACAAGTGCATGACTCCGCCAAAATTGATTTTCCGATCCCTATGAATGAAAAAACAAAATGCAGCGATCTGCATTGCGGATCCCGATCCGGAGCGGGCGTCGGTCTTCGTCGCCAGCTGCTCCGTTTTCAATATCGCGAAAATGATTATTATTAGCGCGTCTTTTATGCGTTCGCGCCGCTCTCGCAAATCGGGTTCGTCGAAAAATTCCCGGCGGCACAATTAGACGCGGCGTGCGAATCCAGTTTCATTAATTGTTATGAATATAATTGCGGGGATAAAACGTATCGGGAAGGTGATGCGGGTGTTTAGCAAATTATCAGACTGTAACCGGCGATGGGGAGGGAGGGAACCGCGGATATTAATGATAAGGCGGGATTCGCATATCCTTCTGCTCTGGTTCTGGCCGGTGTGCTCGCTGCTGGTACTACATTCACCTAGAAGCGGAAAAAACTCCGACTTCCGGTGCAACCGGAAGTACGTTTTGCTCGCTGGTTTGCAAGTCGAACCAAGCCGTCATGGGTGTCAAAATGATAGTCTCGGAACGTGGATCTTAGAGGTGTTTTTTTAAAAATACAATGACTCGTCTGGATGGCCTGAAAGACGCGAAATACGAGGAGTGTTCATTAAGTTTCTGTAATCATTTTTTTTGTTTTTTGTTTAAAAAAAGCTTTCTGAATTGTAATAAAATTTGATAGAGAAATGTATGAACTTATCAGCTATTATTCAAACAAATTTCCAGAATCGCCAGATCTGGGCTGTGGGCCTTCTTCCCAATAATGCATGGCCACAGTAACGTAACGTTCCAAAAAAAAGATACCAAAAATTGCAAATCTACATAAGCCTAAAAATATGGATTAGCATGGATAGGAAAGGTCTCAAATAGCAGTTTCAAATAACGGAGTTCCAGAATGGGGACGAGAAGTCCAAACATTCAACCGAGATGGGTCGAATGTCCGACAAAGTGGTTTATCGTTTCGTTCGGTCCCATGAATCGAATATCCCTTCTTTCTGAATGTGCACTGATGGAAGAATGTCTTTCCAGTGCGTTTTCTCGAGTGGCATTCTATTTGAAATAATATTGATAAAGGGCGATGACAACGCATCTGCATAATGTCCTCGGCAAACATATCAAAAGCGGTGGAGATACAGAACTTGAAATAAGAAGCCCAAGCTAAAAGTCCGAGTCTTAAGGCGGGTTTCTGGAAAAATATTTGCCGAAGCCTTGGTTAATGGCAAGATTTTGATATCCTGAGCTGCGGTATGCAAATTGTGTTTTGGTTTCCTGCGCCTTAGGCCCTTCAAGGACTTAAAATTGGATTCAACGTTCAATGGACTCCCACTGTAGCAGTTTCGAAGCTCTTGGGGTTGTTTTGAGTCTTGAAAAACCCTGAAGATATGACAAATCAGTCCAGACATGCGTTTACCAATGTGAGTGTATGATTTTGATTTACTTTAGGCTCACACAGCCGTCATCAGGTGCCCTTACTCGAAGTCCGTCCAAGGACCATAAGAGACAAAATCAGGCCAGACATGTGCTTTTAGCAACGGAATGTCTCATAGAAGCCAAAGTGGTATTTTGCTGTAGTTTAAGCTCACATATATAGCCATCATCAGCGGCCCTTACTCAGTCTGTCCAAGGACCATAAGAGGAAGACAAGTCATGCTATAATTTGATAATGCAATAGAGAGAAGGGATGCATTTGTGTGGAGTTTAATTCGTTATTGATTCATAAACTCGTGTTATAAGTTCGCTTTTCGTGACCATGGACAGCTATTTAATCTCCATTTGCTGTGCCGTAATGCAGTTCCAAAATGGATTTTTTTCAACTTGTGACATGTTGGACCAGTGTACCACGGCCCTAACTGCCTGTCCGCATGTGACCGGAATTTGCAATTGGTGGGCAATCCAGCGTTTCTTCACCCTCCAAGAATGTTTACAGAATTGCTCATCTTGGGAGACATGCAAGACCCCATTAAAATGCAACCGAACCATTTTTCCTCTTTTCTCGTAGTTTTATGTCCCCCCAACCACCCCCTTTTTTTTCTCTGCATTTTTGTACATAGATTAAGCGCAGAAAATTTATCGCAGTGACGATTTACGTATCAATAAAAGGGAGCAGAAAATTGCATCACTCAGGGCCCCTGTGTGCCATCTCTGGGGACATGGCCATGAATGTTGATATTCCGGCAATGGAGACATTGACAATCTTTGCCAAAGGCTGGAAATCGATAACGTGAGCTTGGATCTCGGCCTTTGGACATTTCAAGGCGATGGAAAGGGAAGAAGCACGTCTTAATGGCGGTGCTGGATGGGAGGGGGTCATTCATAAGAAGCAGGAAAAAACGATATTGCATGCAAATAAAAATTGTCCATTTGTAGTTTATGAACGAAAATAGATTTTGACTGATGCTAGTTGTAGTTTGTTTCCATCCGATGTCCATCAGATGGGTATCCTGGAAGAATGCATTTGTTTCTATATGAACAGTATTGAGCTATTAACGTAATTCTGATAATAATCATTGTGGAGAAAATTCAGATTTAGGCGCTGTTTGGGAATTTTTTTTTTGCGTTTTGACTAGATATGCTACTTGCGACATTGCTATTCTTGTATATATTGTGCACCAGTACATGCCATTCATTAGAGCATGATGCACCAGAACATGTCTATTGGTGGTCACAGGATGTTCATCGATGAGATGTACACCTGAACATGTCATTCGTTAGAGCACATGATGTACATCGATGAGATGTGCTCCAGAACATATCATTCATTGAAGCACACGATGTACATCGATGATATGTGCACCAGGACATGTCATTCATGAGAGCTCATGATGTACATCGATGATATGTGCACCAGAACATGTCATTCATTAGAGTACAGGATGTACATCGATGAGATGTGCTCCAGAATATGTCATTCATTAGAGTACAGGTTGTACATCGATGAGATGTGCTCCAGAACATGTCATTCATTGAAGCACACGATGTACATCGATGATATGTGCTCCAGGACATGACTTTCGGTAGATCCCAGGCTGTACATCATGTGATTTGTACCAGAACATGTCATTCGTAAAAGCACAGCAATGAGATGTGCACCAAAACATATCATTCGTTAGATCACATGCTGTCAGCGATGAGATGTGCACCAGAACATGTCATTCTTTACATCACAGATATACGATGAGATATGCACCATCCATTGTCTTTGATTAATCAAAAAAAAATGTTGCACCATGGTGCATGCGCACAACCCATTGACTTAGGTCTTTTGGTTATTGCTGGACTATGTGATATGCATCACACAGTGTCATTTTTTGTGTTTGTAGATCGATGACTATATGCAGCATCGATCGAAATTGGTTTTTTTTCTTAGATCATCTGTCATGTTACCTTCCGACAGCTGAAGCCATTTTGTAAAAATACCAAAAAAAAACACATTTATTCTTTTATGTTAGTGGCTAGCGCTGAACTGTGCATCGTGCGCTACCATTGCAAGTCGTTAGCACAGATGCATACATTGTAGTTTCATGTTTGTGTGTTTCTTATACAAGAAACAACAAAACCACACGTTTCGTTTTTCCATCCGAGTCTTTGAGACGTTCTGCAGTCCAGAGATTCTCAGAGAAATCTTGCAGATTCTCCGCAAGTCAACGAATGCGAGACCTAAAGAAAACAATGCCGGGTATCGGGTATCCAGGTATTTGAGTTTAATTACTCGTACTCGACTACTCGATGTTTTTTGACGAGTTTGAAGTGGGAGTTTCAAGAATAAACCCTGAATTAATTGGATTTCATACTTCCGGTAACTATTTATGTTTTACGATGTATTTCAACTACATATATACTGACCTGTTAATCAGTTTTATTACCTTAGACACGAATATGTAAATGGACCTTAATTGGATCTTAACGATTCGTTAAAGTTAATTAACATAAATAAAATATTTCTTGACTTTCCAATTAGTTTGCGATTGTATTATATTGTATAATATGTTAGTACACACTTGAAACACGAAACAGTTTCGCTAACATATGTTACCCTTGTTCGCTATGTCGGTATAGTAACCCTGGCATGGGTCAGACATATTTGCGATATGTGGTTGCTCACCAGTTTTATGAAAACAAGTTTCAGCAAATTTTTGACCAAAAAACGTGTTTCCATAAAACATTTCGGTGATTGCTTAAGAGGCGATGAAGATCAAAGGAAATGTTTGGTAGTCAAGGCCTGTATGCCATGACGTAGAACATTGACCCAATTTGCCCCACGTTACTTTCTAGAACAGACTAGGTTTTGGCCTTTCATGAACGGCAAACATGTCCTCCGTTTCGAAATGATTTTTTTTTATGTGGACAAACCTACATTTGGACAAGTTTGTTTATGGGAATATGTTCACGAAACAACGTTTCGACAAATTGGTTTGCATAAACTTTGTTTCTGTTTCATGTTTCGTGTTTCAGGTGTGTACTAAGCATGATAAGATAATCTAACTTCAATAAAATTAGCTTGGCGACATTTGGTCAGAAAAAAGCGTTCAGTCAGAGCCCTATACTTTCCAAATGCCCTGGTATTTCAACAAGAAAATACAAGGGTAGCTGAAAACCCGAGTAATTTGGATTCCCTAAACGCTACATTCAGAGTCCTAAGAGCGACTCTTGGCCCTTGTTGTCGATGAAACCGGCGTCCTATTCCATATCTCCGGACATATCGCCGTTGATAGCATCCTCATTCCCATCCCCACCCCACGGTCTCTGTCGATTGGCGGGTCGTGAAGGGCATGCGGTGGGGTGGCGCCAGATATACCGCTCGGCTGCACAAATGGCTCTCTTAGGGCACCGGCCCCCCTTATTTAGTTTTACGCGATCGTTGTGCAGGATGCCATGGGCGGTTTAGATCCTCGTGCAGACGTGGAAACGCGAGATTTCCATAAAAGTCGGTGGCCCGTGTGCAAGCAGTCTTTACTTGGTGGTAATTTGCCTGGGGCCTGAGGAAATTGGACTGTCACTCGGAGTTAAGATAAAAGGAGGAGGAGGAGGAGGCGGCAAAGGGCAGGCCCTGGAGCAGCCGCGCATCCAACGCTGCTGGCCCGCGGATTTTGTATCCGCTGTTTGTTTTGATGAAAGTGACTTTTTATTGAAATTCCGGCAGGCGCTGCCAGGAATACCAAACCACTTGCCGCCGTTGCCAGACTTTGCAATCTGGGATTGCAGTTGCAGGAATTGAGTTCGGCATGCAGTCTCGTTTATCGGCCCAAATGGCATTTGACGAACGTTAACGTCGTCAATGGGAGTCGTTCTTCTTTGGTGGTTATCATGCGCCAACATGAGCCAATGCGCAGTCTGCCTTTTGTCAAAGACATGCATCAGAGATGCATGTTGAATGCTAACTGATTCACAACCACAGCAAAATATAGATGGGCACGTGGAATCAGCTTGAGCATCTCCTGAAGTCATTGCAGACAGTGACACACAAGTTTATTTTTTTTTGCTTTTTGAAATAATATAACGGTAGTTTTTTTTATTGTCTAACGTGGAGTGAATAGTTAAAAACTGATCAATCTGTATTCTGCTCTTTCGGTGGCTATTGAAGATTGGCAATGACTACTGGGTCCTCCTAGTCGAAGTACAATCAAGAATGCAGATTTAAGACAAGGTCTTTATTTTATTTAGCAGGGTTACTTCCAAGATTTGTCTTCAACCAGATAGGCAGACAATGAATGGTTAAGTTCCTTAGGCGTACATCATTACGTCATAGCATGTGCCAAAACTTTTAAACGAAGGTCAAGAGGCACATACTGGAAGATGCTCTGGGTTTGTCCTTAAGACTCATTTATCTGCAGGAATAATTCATTCATTAAATATATATTCATAACTAATATATTCATTAATTTTCACAAACGTTATTGCAATATGGTGGACAGATTTATCAGAAATAAACATTGGATTCTAGATTTCTAGCACTTAATTTATCTGAACTTTTCTTCCAAGAGGTGCAAAATCATTGCATCATGAAAGTCGACATTGAAAAGGTTTGGTAACATTTTTTTTGTAAAACATTTTAACACTACATGTGAGATTCAATTTTGCCTGTGCATCGTGGGTTCCAGCTAGTTTCTTAGTCCCTGTTGAAGCCAGATATTAGTTTACAGATGGAAAAGGATTTAAACTACCTAACCTTAAATTGTTGTGGAGTTTCTGAGCTAATAAATGTTATTGTAGTTTGATGTGATTGTAGGTTGGATTGCAGATATGTATGCGGAGCCTACAATTTTGGGCTGTCATTTCACACAAAAACCATGAAGGGAAAGTGTAAGGCACATCCCTAGCTCAGAAATTGCCCTAAGCGGCATTTCGTACGTGCTGACATACCAATCGGCATCCAGTTTTTCTAGTTGCAAATAAAATAAGCCTTTTATGCACTGATGCACGGTGGTTATGTGTGCTTCAACGCATCCGCACCTGCTCCAATTCTATTCGCCCATTAACAACAGGAAATGGGTGGGATTTCAAACGGAAGTTGCCGCCCCTAAGAGTCTGGACACCATATACTACAGTCGAAGTATACTATAGCGCTTCAGCATGTATACTTGGATTGAAATTGTCTACAGTTTCCTCCAGGGCAATTTTTTGCAATCCCTCGATGAGCCTGTTTGTGCGGCATCTGCTCTTTTTTTTCCAATACCAAAGCTCGCCGAAGTAAGAAAATATAGATACTCGAGATCCAAACAGTTGAGTCCAAATTGATTGGAGCGTTTATAGATATTTTCACCTTTGCCAGGCTCAGCACTGGTGTTCCCTGGGGGAGAATAACTATCGAAATTACCTCAAATTATCCTGGAATGGAACACGTGTATATGCCCAGCCTCGACTGTTGATATTCGATCCAGCGTTCCATAAACCGTAATTGGATCTAAGACAAAAGGTGTCCATGGACACTGGAGGGAACCTGCTTGGCTTGGTCGTGTCTGCCGCAATCAGTGGCAGTGCACGCAGCGATGCCAAAGACATCAACTCTGGAGGCCTCAGTGTCGCAGTGCAACAATCCGTTTGTTCATTTAAGCGCAAGGTGAAAATGAGATGAAGTCTTCGAACAGGAACACACACAAAATTGTAATGGAAATGCATCTAAGAAATTGGTGAGATCTCTGATCTTGGGCAGGTTTTGCCCATTTTCCAGACTATGTTGTTGGAAGCACTTAGCCAAGAGTTCTTGATCAGCGCTAAGGGTCGATATCAGGCAGCAATCATTGAGGATCCTGTCTGTAAGTCTTGATTGCACTTCCGTTATTGCTTTTCGGAGGTTTTGCAAAAGCTAAGACCAATTCAGTTATGCCGAAAAAGAAGTCTGGAACAAAGCAGCGTGAAATTGGAAAGCGGAAGCTGGTCTTGTTTGATAAGTGCTTGGTGACTGAAAAATGCACTAAAAATGCAATGAAATTATGGTTTTATGATTTTTAATTCAATGCTTCCTTAATGCAACCAAGAAGACATCCTATAAAGTCATTTTTGTGCATGCTTGACAACATGTTCGTTTCTTGTTTGGAAAATTCTGGAATGATATAGGTTGTGACGCCATCAAGAGATATCAAAACGCAAATATATTTGATACACCAAATAACTGGATATCCAAATTAGGGACTGCATGGTAGAGACAGGGTGTGACTCGTGTGGAGGATGTTTGGCATGTACTTTACGTATACTTTGCCCTCACAAATTGTCTAAAGGAAATCGTTCGAGGAATAGTTGGAAATTAAAGGGGGACCACTGATGCAGTAAAGTATTTGCTTGGTAGTTATCATGTATGTGCTGAAAAAAGCAGTGCTGTGCACGATTAGAATATAGTGCAATGTTTTAGTACAACTTAACACTAGTGAGTACAAGTCTCATGCTATGTCATATAGTCATAATCAAGCTTTACTAAAAAATAGATCTTTGGTTGTATCGATCCTGACGTAGGGGCATTCTCCTGAATTGGTTACGACCCCCCCCCTTATCCCCCCCCCCCCACCATATTGCATTTATTTGCTGACTATAGGGTACTGAGTTGAATTGAATTGGATGGATTTACCCTTTAAAGAGCATACTGTACAATTCAATTCCGAACCAGTTCTGTAAATAAGGTTTTCTTATGAATGTTTTCAAACATTTACCCTGATTTAACACACTAAATGTAAATCAAGCGGTTTATGAGAGATAAACATGAACACTTTGTTCTCAACTTGACATCTTCTACAATTGACTCTATCATCTGTCTCCCGCTACGCTTCGTTAAGTTAAAATATATATGATATTATAAGCTTATCCATATAACAGCAGTTATTAAGATTGAAGCATAATATGGAAATATCTAAGCCTATTAGGCATTTTTCTACAAATTTCGCGTTGGTTATGCTTGTCTAACATCATCTATATTTCAAAGTTACTGATTCACGACCACGTAAACTGGTACTGCCAGTTGCCTGGATCTTTAGTATCACTTGTGTTTTTTTTTTGCGTGCTCTTTTGCGGAAGTCGTGCTCACGCATCAGTCATTTGTAACTGAGGTTACGGCGCTCCGATTCACGGCTTTGATTACATTGACGTCGACGCACAATGGGAAGCGTGTTTATTTTTTCTGTTGTCCGGGAACTTCCTTCGAAGATGTCTTTGCTGATGAACGAATTGTTTGCCAAAGAATTGATGGAAACTTGAAGAGGAAGTCTACGGGGCTTGCTTGTCACTCACCCAAAAGCATTGAATTTGAAGGGGCCTTGGGAGGACAAGAAGAGCTTTTGCATGTTTTTGTTGTGTTCGTGAAAATTTTGAAACTAAAAAAAACCGAATTATCGAAACTTTAACTAAGATTTAATATAAAAGTGCGTTTAAGTAAATGTAAATTTATTCAAAATCTTATCTTTAAGGTTCTTAAGAAACTGACATATTTAGAAGAAAAATATTTTTTTATAATAAATGTTAGACAGTTTCGCCAGCCAACGTCTTTATACATACCTTAACTTTAATGGCGGAAAGGGAGGAGCCACGCATTGAACTGCCCAATGAACTGAACGTAATGGGCGCGCATGCGTGGTTTTTCCCTTCCCTCCATTAAACTTAAGGTATGTATAAAGACGTTGGCTGGCGAAACTGTCTAATATTTATAGATAAAACTCTTAAAGTTTAATTTAAAAGACAAATTATTTATAATTGTAGCAGTATATGCAAGCAAATTGTATTTAACGAATATTGGGTTATATTCTATCGATTCTCGTTAGTTTCCTCGATTTTTTGTTGATTAGCAACTTTTTGGCGAAGTTTTTGTACTTTTGGCTTTTCAGTGCAAATCTACGTTTCATAATGGTCAGTTTGAGTACTAAGACGACCCAGTTATGACAAAAATTGAGCGAGAAATACACTGTTTTTGCCAGCTTTCCCTACCAGCCATCCACAGCTGAGATTTAGTTAGCACTCACTGCCGCAGCAGGCCGTCCTTGCATAATACAGGCGGATGCATGCTTCCATGAGCAACTATGCGCTAATTAAGGGTCTTTTAATTGATTAAAGTTCAGCCGAATGCGAACTGATTGCTTAGCTCATCAGTGGCGATGGGGCGCGAGCTAGTGCGCCATTAGGGCGATTTACGCCTTTCCGAACCAAGAGCCGATTTGGCTGTCATGCCGGCCATTGCACAGTTTCATGGAGATTTAATGAAAGATTGCCTAATGACCTGGTAAAAAATGCAGTGGCCAGCCTAGAGTTTTTCTAGATGGAGATTGGACGGGTATTTCGAGCTTCGTTGACTTTGTTGTTTTGTGAACGCTTGTTTATTTCTGTTGTCCGTGTTTGTTTTTAGATGGGTATTGAGATCCGAAATTCTAACTTCTTGTCAAGCTACTAAATTCTTCTTTAGTGCAGTCAAGTAGATTCTTGTTAGTCTTGAACTTCCGTGTGTATGGCACTACTCATCATTGCTAAAAACTTTTTTTTTCTTAACCACGCATACTAGATGATGTTATGAATACTTGATGTGTTCCACGTTGTGGATAGTAAAGTTTCTTTTAAATTATTCACTCCAACTGTCTGGATTTTTACTCGGTTTCATTCTTTGGGATCGTCTCTTTGATTTCATTTTCATCTCCATTGTCAGGATTGCTTGTGAAATCTAATTTTCCCGGATCTGTTTTCTGGATGTCAACTTAATTCAATGTAACATTTTTCTGGATTTTTTGCCAGTCCTGCTATCTTTGAATCTTTTTAAGTAATTCCTGTCAGGTCCATTTTTAAGAATGTATCATAGGTCAATCTTACCTCCCCTTTTGGAGATGACGTTATTCCAAATGCTGAAGATGTGATGAACGTTTGAGGCCCTTCTTGTCCTTTCACTCTTGGGGTCTTGAAAACGGCGCTAATGACCTGATAAAAAATTCGCTTGTTGGGGACTCTGAGACTCCTGAAGACAGGATTGCTGTGCCAATTCCCCAGCGTACGTCTTGCGTCCCTTTGTGCTCAGTCGAGAACGTAAAAGTGTCACGTTCAGGTAACGGTGTTTATTACGCCATCTGCATGCCAAAATGGCAAGGAGTGAATGCCTGCTGAAGAACTACCAAAGAGGATGGAGGGTGGATAAGATGGAGGCATGGCGAGAATATGTTTCCCTGCAAATCATGGGATTATCCTCAACTTGCACGTAACTTCCTGTAGAGGGAGTAACGAATGCTTGCCAACCATCCTACAATAACGTCTGCTTGCCTGCCAACCATCCTACAATAAGGTATGCTTGTTTGACAACCATCCAACAATAACGTCTGCTTGCCTGTCAACCATCCTACAATAACGCCTGCTTGACTTCCAACCATCCTGCAATAACGTCTGCTTGTCTGCCAACCATCCTACAATAGCTTCTGCTTGCTGGCAACCATCCTACAATAACGTCTGCTTGACTTCCAACCATCCTACAATAACGCCTGCTTGACTTCCAACCATCCTACAATAGCGTCTGCTTGCTGGCAACCATCCTACAATAACGTCTGCTTGACTTCCAACCATCCTACAATAGCGTCTGCATGCTGGCAACCATCCTACAATAACGTCTGCTTGCCTGGCAACCAATGTCAAAACTATCTTCTGGAAAGATAGACGATTTGCTACAGGATGTTATAAATTTATGTACCGAAAAAAAATCGTTCCACGTTTTCCACTCATTTCCATGATAGAAATCACTTTTGATAGAAATACTTTTGCTGTTCTATGCACAAACAAATATGTTTTATTCAATGTTTTTTCAACAGTTTTTCTTCAGTTGAGCAAATTATTAACTGAATACATTACATTGAGCAAGCAAATCGTTCTGTGGTTAGCTTTCGTTCAACAGAAATCTTTCCATTGATCTGTTGCTAACTCTTCTGTTGAACAGAAGCATGTATGTTGACCTATGCTCCGGCTTGCCCATTCCAATGATTTGTTGGATTACAGTTGTGACGAACATTCCTGGAAGGTAAGGGCGATTTCGAGCCTTGGATTTCATCAAGTGCAAACGGATTTACGCAGTCTCCTCGGGGAAATGCTTCCTTCATTGATTTATTAAATCAATAAAGCAATCGAAGGGGGATTTCCCTCATTCCCTTTCCCCTCCTCCTCCTCCTCCTCCTTTGCCCCCGCCGGCGTTATTTCAAAACCGAATTCTCTCCGGTTTCCAAAACTGCATCCATGGAAATTGACTGCCATCTGTGATGTTGTTGCTGGAGCGTTGGGGGCAACAACAGACGAAAAATCCATCGATTGGAACACATGTCTACACGAAAAATAATCGAAATAGGCTGTTGTCGTGTCATGGTGGGGTCTTTGCATGGAACCCTGCATTAAGTTTCCCTCGTGTCGAGGATTATCAAAGAGAAACAGCGCCGGCTGTTTCTCCTTGCAACTTGTCGTGGTGTTGTCTTTGATTAGCACAGGCGTCTGGATTCGGTAATCAAGCATTCTGGATTTCATCAAGCCTTTTGGATTTTCCCAATACAAGTATTTTGATTGTTAAGAGAGTGATTCGTTTCGGTGTTATTGAGAATGTATTCTGGAAGTCATTGAGCAGGTCTTTTCTCTGTCAATGAGTACGTTTTGTCGAAATTACTGAGCAATATTCATTGAAAATCTTTTGTATATTTTCAAACAAGTATCTTGATGTCATTGAACAAGTTTTCTTCTTGCCACTGGGGATGTGTTCCCGGTGGCGTTGAGCAGGTGTTATGGATGACACATATGTGTTCCTGATAACGTTCAGCAAGTTTTCTGAAGGCCACTGAGGATGTGTTCCCGATGCTTTTGAGAAAGTCTTCTCAATGCCATTGATCACATTTTGTGGATATCACCAATCATGTCCTCTGTATGTTATTGAAAAGGTGTTTTCAGTGGCATAGTTTGCACACAGTCGTTGTTAAAGTTATTTTCTATCGAAATTATTGAGAAATATCACTGTATTGTCATTGACCAACCTTATAGATGTTTTCAAACAAGTATCTTGATGTCATTGGGGATGTGTTCCCGATGGCGTTGTATAGGTTTTTTTGGATAAGGCATGTGTTCCTGATATAGTTGAGAAAATGTTCTGGTGCCTACTGAGGATGTGTTCCCGATGCCATTGAGCAAGTTGTCCCAATACCACGGAGTAAAACTTGCGGATATCACAAAGCATATCTTCTGGATATTTTTGAAAAACTCAAGTATTCTCAATGATTGTTGCTGAAGTTATTGTCATTTTAAATTATTGAGCAAAATCACTTGATGTCGTTGACAAATCTTATGGATGTTTTCAAACAAGTCTCTTGATGCCATTCAACAAGTTTTCTGGATGTCACTGGGGTTGTGTTTGAAATCGTGTAACAGCATCATTGGACCAACACGTTTTTAGGATGTCACTGGAAATGTATTCCAACGCAAGTATTCTAGGCGCCACAGAGTAAATCTTGTGGATACCAACGAGCTTGTGGATGTTATTCAACAAGTATTCTCAATGGTATAGTTAGGTAACACTCATTCCTCAAGTTATTGTCATTTAGTAAATCTTCACCATGTCGACACTTCTTAATGGAACCATTTTACAAGTCTTTAGAATCTCATCAAAAAAACTCTTTAGAAGAACATCTTATAGCCAGTTTTCAGACCGACACGTCGTTGAAAAAGTGGCTGTATATTCGGTATTGCTTTCATTCCTCGTCTTTGGTCTTCTTTCGAACCGCTGCATGCAGTGTATATATATCTGATACTATTTGGTTACACATTCTAAACTGCCTTCGATTTCCAGTTGTACAAAATCCCTCGAGAGTCTCGCAGTCCAGCTTCTGGCGTCAAATTTTACTTGCAAAACCGTCCTTTTCATCCAACCCATTCCCCTGTTGGACGTCACGACGTCCTAGCCATCGTCGCATCAGGCATCCAATTAGAGACCCAATGAAAGTCGATGAGCAAGAAAAGAAATCATTGAGCTGAGTGAAGACGTCCAAACCCTCCAAAGACCTCCATTGTGCACTTCCAAACTATCTTCAGTGGCCAGATAAAGCTTTCGATGATGAGGAATGGGGAAAAAAGGAGAAATGAATTACAGTCCCTTTAACCACCCCTTACTCCCCCATGCATTTGCACGCTGCTTTTGACCTGGATGGATGGACGGCCTTCCAGGAAATTTTCCATCAATCAATAAAAGCGAGCTTTCAAAGAAATAGCGTTTGCAGAAGCTGGACGCGGGAACATGGTTTTGACCGTAAATTGCCATAACCGCTCAACCCTCTCCCTATTCAAAAGCTGGCGGGAATGGGGGGGAAGATGGGAACTGGACAGCTCAGAATAGCGTGGGAAAATTGTTAAGCCATTCAACGACCCTCATCTGATTGCTGATCAAAGCGATTAATTAAACTGCTTTTAATCCAGTCAGAAGACTGAGCAGCTAAAGGATTCGTATAAAAAATCAAAGGGAAAATCTCTTGTCAAAGGGGGATTCAGACTATTGCATTGTTTCTGTAAAACATGCTCTTCAAAGAGGAGGACTTAAGTAGCTCTACAGATACAGCGTTGTTCTTGTGGTTGATGTGGTTGGTTCTGACAGTTGCAAAAAACTGTTTCATGCTGTTGTAAAGGTAATTGCTTCCTGCAGTTATACCATGTTTGGTTCCTGAAGTTGGAAACGCTGGTTCTTGTAGTTTAACGATTTCTAATTGATTTTGAAAACTTTGGTTCTAGAAGTTACAAAGAGTGGTCCATGCATGCAGTCATAAAGATTTACTATTTCATGCAGTTGTAAAACTTCTTGCAGTTACCATGTTTGTTTCTTGAAGTTGCAAACACTGGTTCTTGTAGTTGTAGATGCTGATTCTTGTAGTTTAACGATTTCTGATTGATTTTCAAAACTTTGGTTTTAAAAGTTACAAAGAATGGTTCATGCTGTTATAAAGATTTACTGTTTCATGCAGTAATAGAGGTAATTGCTTCCTGGAGTTACCATGTTTGGTTCTTAAAGTTGCAAACTGTGGTTTTTGAAGTTGTAAACTTTGGTTCTTGTAGTTGTAAACGTTGGTCTTTGAAAACTTTGGTTCTTGAAGGTTCATGCAGTTATAAAGACTGACATTTGCAATTGCAGAGATCGTGTATCATTTACAATAGTTGGTTCTTGCAGTTTTCGCTGATTGGTACTTTGCAGCTACAGAAGTTTGCTCATGTAGTTATAAATGTAGGTCCTTGCACTAAGAAAACAGTACTCGATGTTACATGAACTCTTGCAGACTGCAGTTGTGAACAGTAACTTGTTAATGAAGTTGGTTCTTTTGGTTACAGACATTGTTCTTTTGACTACAAACATTGTTCTTTTAACTCGATGATTCCAGAAGATTCTTTCCCAACTCGTAAGATAGTTTTGTTATACTCGAGAGTTGGTTAGGTAAGCTTTAAAAACAGGGTGATACTAGCCAACAGGAGTTTGCCATTGCCAAGATTGCTACTAGAATCAAGAGTACTTGACGTAAACATTTCGGTTAACTGACGCCATTCTTGCATCGATTTCTGTTTCTTCCAGCAAACTTCTGGCTTTTCAATTATCGGCTGAATATTTGATTAAGTGTGTGTTTAAATTATTAAGTTAAACCTCGCTCGCGTGCACCCTCGCTGTCAGATTTGAGTTGCATGCAAACGAAGAAGGTGTCATCGTTTTGACGCCCAAAAACAATGCTTCGGTTAGTCTCCTGAAGCAGGGAATGTCTTCGGCGTTTTCGTTCGTTATCTTTCTAGACGTAGTCTAGTCTTTTTAGAAGTGTAGATTTCGGTCGAAGTTGTGTTCTTAGTGCTTCTGGTATCCATGTTCACAGAAATTGAGACTTTTTCCAAAGGTCTGAACAATCTTCTGCTATCACACGAATATAGTACATATAGTACATTGCTATTTTAAAATTCCAAATTCAAGATGTCTGCTACTGATCGTCTTTCATGGCATGCAGAGGATTTTGGTGAAAGAGACTGAATTTCCGAAAAATGACAAGAAAAACTAGGAAAGTTTAGAAAACAAAACTGTAGACACTTTGCTGCAGTATTCACATGAATCCAAGCTTCCTTTGTATTTTTTTAAAGCATAGATTCTAATGCATTTCGTAAAAGAAACTTATTGCAGAAGTTGGCTACTGTGTTTACAGAAGTTGGCTATTGCGGTTACAGAACTTGGATCATACAACTGCTAATGTATGTTATTACAATTACAAGACTTCATAGTAATTGATGTTACAAAGCCTTCTATCATATCCAAACATTAGTTCTGGAAGTTGCGAAGGTAATTGGTCTTGCGATTACAAAGATTAACCTTTCAATTCATTAATTGGTTCTTGATTCCAGAAGGTTGTTTCCCTTATACATAGTTCATACGATGACATAAAATAGACATTTGTATCTTATGCAGAGAAACATATCCACTTTGCTCTGTTGATTTCAGTCCCCAGATGTCCCTTCAATCTACCAGAATCAATCGTTTAATCGTTTGGAACGCCATCTTTGGGAATTTTGATATTTTTTGGCATGGAAAGCTGTGGGGCTTCAAATCGGTGACCTTTTAGTATTGCATACAGCGTGTGCAGACTGTGGGTTATAAGCATGCAACACACGTTGTTAAGTGTTAAAGTAGAATGAAGCCTATGCACCATATCGTACGAAAGTAACTCATGATTTGCCATAATATTAATATGGTCGCAAATCGCCGGGTGGAATTTTCATTAGTTTTTGGATGGAACGATGTGTATAATTGAGTTGAAAACTCACTGCGATGGGGTGTCCACATGAAGTAAGCTTCATAATTTTAATTAATTTTTTTAAGCTCACTTTCTAAAGATTTAAGAATTTATTTAAGCCATTTACCAAAGGTTTTATTAAAATAAAAAAATATTACATATTTATGATAATTATATTCTGATTTATTTTTTTATCCAAAAAACCCCTTCATCAAGTGTGGCTTTCTTTCTAGATTAAACTATTTTCACCAAAATTGTTTTCACACATGGCCTTTAAAGCCGGGTCACCACGAAAGGCAACAATGTTTGTTGAAACAAAGATGGAATAAATGTTTGTCTACAGTGATGTTTGAGCAAACGTATGACGTTTTTTGTTGGCAGAATCATGGTTTCGGCAGCATTTCGCCGATCGCTCGGGAGGCGGTCCGGATCAAAGGGGAAAAAATGTTGCCACTTTACTGCGCATGCTCAGCCGTCGGCTCAAATGCGTACATGCCTTGGTAAAAAAGCACCATAAACTGGACACACTTGTTCATTTTTTTCTATCAACTTTTGATGGATACACCTCTGCATTCATCAACATGTTACCGGATTCATTGTTTCAGATTTATGTTTGGGCGTTTGTATGTTTGGCGTTTGCATGTTGCGTGTTGCATGTTGCCTTCAGTGGCGACTCGGCTCTGGCTCAGCACCCGCTAATGGCATGCGGGCTTTTAGCATTGTTTTTCCAACACACATCTTTGGATCATCAGAATTATGTTTTCAACACATCAGTTGTGTGTAAATTAACTTTATTCATCCATCAGCTCTAAAATGGGCCATCTTGGAAAATAAATAAGTTAAGCTAAGCTACCAAGAGTTCCATTCCACTTTTTTAATTATTGAGATTCTGTGCACTTTTTGTGCCATCGTTAGGATTACTTTGTGTAAGAAATCTGCCGAAAAACCAACCTGGGCCAACATTGTATTTTTTCACGGTGCAGCCATTAGCAAAACCTGCTTATTTTTAACGGGGGAGATAATTAAAACTCGGTGGCCAATATTTCATGCCTGAGAAGCGAAGTCTTGAGCTGGAGCGCCTCGTAAATCAAGGCGCTAAACCCTAACCATAAATCTCGACCTGGCTCACGGCTCATTTGCATCTTTACCCACCCACCCCCACCCCACAATTGTTAATTTCCTTTGTACCCAAAAGTGCAAACAACTAGGCCGACGCTGCACTTCATCTTCGAGCCGTTGCACTCACCTGATACGGCACTCATTTGCATGCGGCCTTTCTTATTAAATTAAAATATTCACCAATGAGTGGGGTTATTAATAGCGGTTTAGGGCATGGGCTTAGCCGGGAATAGGGAGTGATGAAGCGTTTTTGCATGCCTGCCTACCTACCTTGCAAGTTCCCCGCCAGATGGGGAAATTCCCTTTCCCTACACTTTCATTCTAAAGAGAAATTTTGGTGTTTTTTTTCATCTGGGAAATCTTTGTTCGAGGGAAAATCTCTTCTAAGCCACTCCTAAAATCTCTTTAATAGAGTATCGGCAATTTCTTGAAACTAAATCATTCACATAAAATCTGGAGTTTCATGATTTCTGAATTGAGAAAAGACATTTCTAGAATTGGTGAAGAAAAGTTTTCTCCCAATCTTTTCTCTGTCGCCTATTTCATAAGTTCAGCATCTCCCTTTCTTAAGTTCAGTATTTCCCTTTCTTCAGTTCAGCATCTCCCTTTCTTCAGTTCTGCATCTCCCATTCTTCAGTTCAGAATCTCCCGTTCTTCAGTTCAGCATCTCCCATTCTTCAGTTTAGTATCTTCCATTTACATAATGGATTGTCATCCTTATGTTATTATTGTTTATCCCATTTCAATTAGATGATCTCTGTATTTCTTCCATTTCCCTCCCATTCTTGCAGTTATCGCCCATTGAGTAGCACACATTTTGTTTCTCTTTTGATTTTCTCCCAATTGTGAAATATATAACTAAGTTATAGTTCAAATTTCCAAAAATCCAATGTTGTAAATTTTATAAGTTGTCTTTCCTATTACTAAAATTTTATTTCTCCCATTGGCTGTTCCCACTTCATCAAAAAACCATCAAAAATCCACTTAGCCCACTCTTATTTCCTAACTTACCATTAGGCTGTCTCCCATTTAGTCATTTCTGCAGACCGACGTATTCTTCTGTGGCCATTTATACACGTGCATGTAAATGGATTCCCATTCTTTTCTCCAACTACTTTTAAAAAACATGTAATCTTAGCAACTTATTATTAGTCATTAATTAGCTCCAAAGACTAAAATTAACATCCAGACTCGGACTGCCTGGCAACTCTTGTCATAACCAGAGGCTACCATGACCTCATCCAACCCACTAGTGCTCCTCAACCCTCAACCCAGGCCTGTCTTGCCAACAATGGCGATGCTGACATGTTAGTCCAAATTAAAACCGGGCCACATTTTTTTTGCAACTCGTATTTTTAATTTCCTAGACTTTTGCAGTCGCAACGGGGCGCCCTTTGGATGGGGAAAAATGCCGATGCTCCCAATGCCTCATGAAAACAACTTGAGGAAATAAAAGAGGTGGCGGGACTGTTTTTGTTTGTTCGCAGTTGTTGTTGTTGGCTGCCTCGCGGTCAATTCAAATGGGCCGGCATTTCGGGGGCTTTATTAAAAATAAAGTCGTCGAGGGGGATGCCTTCTGCCTTTTCATAGCTTTTTCCCCCCACTTGCTTTGGAAAATGATTAAAAATAAGCAAACAATGAGCACGGCTGCTGGCTGGAATAATTAGGCGGAATATTCTACCGAATATGGAGAAAATTGCTTCGGTGTTTGAATTCTTGAGAAGGCATTGCTGGGGAATCTTTCATAAAAGTTAGGGTTTTGGCATTTTTGGAGGTCTAGCAATTTTTCATAATCAACGACCCGAGAAGGTCACTTTTATGCACGTTCAGAGTTGTATATGTTCAGAAATCTCCAGGTTTTCGGTCATCAGGAACATGTTCTGCTAAAATTAATGTTATTACCACAATGTTTAGCTAAAGACGGTTTGTTTGATACCCTGAAAGACTAGACCACTAGCGAAATTCAACAAGAAGTACACTGTCCAAAGATAATGACATTTGTTCAGTTTTTTTTTTTCCGTGCCTTTTCTGTTCAGCATTTGATACTTTCCTGTTTATCAGGAACATGTTCTCCCAGAATTGATATACTTGTTGCAATATTTAACTCAAGACGGATAATTTGATACCATAGAAGACTAGACCACTCCCGAAATTCAGCGAGAAGTACACTGTCCAAAGATTGTCTTTTTTTCATATTACTTGGCCCAAGGCGAACAATCTGATAATCATGATAACCAGATCACGCTTGAAATCGAATGAAAAGTAGTGCTCATATTGATGCACGAGTAGTGTTCATTAGTAATTCGGTTTTTCGTGACATTTTCCCTATCTTTTAATATTTGTGATTAATATTGCCAATTGAGCAGAGGATCATTAGGCCCTCATTTTTTTCGAAGCATTGAAATTTAGATTTTTTTGAATAAATATTTGATTTTCGGTTTTTCATAACACCTTATTCTTATTTTGGTGATCTGCTAATGATCTTCGGTCCAAAGGGGCCCTAGGATGACCAGGCTGGCACCAAAAAAAAAATGTCACTAGAACTACAGCGCTCCATTTTGTGCCCCTGTATTAGTATTCTTTACTCGATGGTGGTCAGTTTGATACCTCGGAAGACCATGGTTTGTCTATTATTGAAGGAGAAGTACAGTGTTCAATAATTCACGCGTGTCGCATGCGTTAGCAAGGGAAATCCCCTTTAGTTTTCTGGCAACTTTAATCGATATGTGTCTAAAGTATAGCCTTTAAACGTGATTTGACAATCGTAATTTTAAATCGATTTTGGCACCATGTTTCTTGTTAAACCTTCGGTGACTTTTGACCCCATGGTAAATGTTTAGGGAGACTTCCTTAAGTGAAGTCTTGAGGGCGATCGACCTTCCAATCCCTTGAGATGTTAAACAAGCTCAAATTAGCGTTCGCCATCCAAATCCAAGAGTTGAAAGAAATTATTGATCTTCCGTTCGGAATTGTAGGTGAACTTAGGCAGTTTTAACGCGGACTTAAGGTTTAGATCTGAGGAATGATTTTCCACTAAAGGCCACCAGGGAATCGATCAAAGCAATGAAAGGTTAGGCTGAAGCTAAGCTCGCCCATTATCTTATTTTCTGAAAATAGGGGGAAAAGCTGGGGGTTTTTTGTGTGGAAAAATCATAGGTCTCCTGAAATAAGACTGGGGAACAGTTCAATTATCAAATTGCTTTTTCTTGTCAAGGGGAATTAAAAGGATCACTAATCATCAAAGATTTCAGTTTTTTTATTTTTTTTTAAACTTAGAACAACTTCTTAGTGTTTCTGAGATGGTGATGTTCAATCGAATTAATTCTCTGAATCCGAAAGCAGATTTTTAAGTAAGCCTTGTGATGGTGTTCCGTTACTGTAAAACAATTGTCTTCAAATTTCTAACCCTATAGCGTAAAATGGAATTTTGTCTGGAATCCTAGTGCACGAAAATGTACTGTTTTTGAAATACAAATGAATGATTATTTGAGATTGAATTTTTGTTTTGTCAAAATGGATATTTATATAGTCGACTATACTATAAGATATTAGACAGTTTTAGCATGCTAACGTTTTTATACATGCCTTAACTTTAATCCGCACCCATTACGTTCAGTTAGTTGATTGGGTAGTTCAGTGCGTGGCTCCTCTCTTCCCGCCATTAAAGTAAACGTATGTATAAAGACGTTGGCATGCTAAAACAGTCTATTACAGATTATAAGTGAAGGTACATGCTTCATATAAAATATTATAGCTTATACGTGAAGGTACATTTAACGTATGTGTTACAGAATACATGAAGGCACATTTTACATATAAGATGTTACAGAATAAGTGAAGGAATGTTTTACATAAGATGTTACGGGCAGGAAGGGCTGAAGGTACATTTTACATTTAAGATGTTGTGGGATATACGTGAAGTTACATTTCACATATGAAATACTACAGAATACGTGAAGGTACATTTTACGTTTAAGATGTTAAAGAATATACGTGAAGGAACGGTGAAGGAATATTTTACATTTAAGATGTTGCAGGATGTACGTGAAGGTACATCTTACCTATAAGATGATACAGAATACGTGAAGGTACATTTTACATAGATGTTACAGGATATAAGTGAAGGCCGGTACATCATATTACATATAAGATGTTGCAAGATACGTAAAGGTACATTTTATATACAAGATGATGCAGAATACGTAGGTACATTTTACATAGATGTTACAGGATATAAGTGAAAGTACAACATATTAGATATAAGATGTTGCAAGATACGTG